>SWBT01000238.1:0-89553 GCA_005298045.1 Pleurotus ostreatoroseus | reverse complement strand
GGTGCACACTAACGTCAAAAGGTCACCCTCATTCGCTGCCATGCGCCCGGAGTCACCTTCCATACGGGGTGATTCCCGGTGCACCCCGGCGCGTCCGGGCGATGCGGGTTCTCACTGGGAACGTTCACCATTAATACGATTCTGGAACCAAAGTTCGAACCTTAATCATGGCGCGAGTCTCGAAAAGGCAACTACGGCACCTTGGCGCCCGCGCCCCACAGCCGACTAACGCCGGCTATTATCCCTTCCATCCTACCCTCGCGCACCGCGAAGCCTCATTCTCTTTGAATCTTTGGAAACACGTCGATCTGCAATGATTGGTCCAGAAATTCCGGTGCATCTACTGTCAAAGCGCTCCACAACTCCAGAGGATGGTCAAGAGGCCGGACCATCCTTACCCATTGGACCAGAGATTCCACAAGAAGTGTTACAGAATGTCCCAACCAGAGTACCTGTGACCACAGAGGATGATGGGGATGAAGATGAGGATGATTATGTGCCTGCTTTGCCTCCAGACCTTGCTGTCTCACGCGCTCCACATAACGAGTCGGAGGGAAGCTCTAAGTGTATTCAAGGGCCAGCTTTACCATCGGCACTGCAACGACCTAACCCTACATTTGAAGACGATGACGATGACTATGGTCCAATGCCTTTACCAGCAGGTCTTTCCACACAGGAGAAAGACGGGGTAACGGAGTTCCTTGAGAAAGAAGAACGACGGCGGAAACAAGTGGAGGTGCGTGCCCACGAATATTGTTTGTGCTTTCTTTCGAAATGATCAAGTGTTTATTCTGGTGTATAGGAAACTGCAAAGCCTAAAGCCCTTAAACGCGAAGAATGGATGCTTGTACCGCCTTCATCTTCTGACCTACTCGGATGTGAGTCTTTGGCTCTTACGTCTTGGAGCGAAATTCACTGGTCGGGCACATATCGTAGCGATTGACCCGACGAAACTCACTAAACCGAGACAATTCTCACGAAGCACCGCTCCTGCACGGAACGTGGACACGTCCCTTTGGACTGAGACCCCTGCTGAACGTCAGCAACGTCTAGCTGATGAGGTCGCTGGAAAGCGGCGGCGTGCTGTGAACGCTGACCCTGATGCTGGAGATGAAAGCTCGGAACTAGAGGCTAGGAAGCGTAGACGCAGAGATGAAGAGATCCGGAAGGGTGTGGAGCATTACACGGTATGTCTGCAGTGCTCACATTCCGGACACTATTGATGATCTACCCTGTTAACGTAGAAAAAGAATCGTGGCGATTCCTTACTCGAACAACATTCGGAAAAGAGCGAGAGAGAGCCGAAGAAAAGTAGTAACGAAGACGACGGTCCTCCGGCTATCTGGGACCACGGCAGAGATATGGCGTTGTCCGGGAGGCTGATGGACGACAAGACCAGAGACAAGTACATCAGGGATGCTAGAGGACTTGGCGATAGGTTTGGTGCAGGAAAAAGTGGAGGTTTCTTGTGAAGATTGTAACGCTTGCTATCCTGCTACTACTTGACGCACATGACAGTCCGTGTGAGGGCTGTCAACTACGCCCTGCTTTCTGTGTACAATGATTTGTTCCGCGAAACAATGCATAAGTCTCGCGTGATATACGTGCCTTTGCGTCCGACGCGACGCGTCAATGAACCCGAGTGCGAAATAACGTGTCTGATCATGCGCGTGTCATGCTCGGCAGCCGGGCTCTGGCCAGCCCGGATTCTTCAACTGTTCCCCCTGCATCCTCCCCCGTCGGTACATATACCGTACCCCTCTGCTCCACGTCTACTTAGGACATCGCACAAGGGATCGTTTCGACGCCATGGCTGACCGCTTGTCGCAAGTTGCTGGACACCTGTCAAACACGTACGGTCGTGGTTTGTTGAGCGGGGAAGTTGCAATCATTACGGGTACGCCATGCTTCTCGACTTTACCCATCGCACGAGTAGACTGAGAATCGTATTGCGATAGGCGGTGCCCAGGTA
Organism: Pleurotus ostreatoroseus; assembly: GCA_005298045.1. NCBI lineage: Eukaryota > Fungi > Basidiomycota > Agaricomycetes > Agaricales > Pleurotaceae > Pleurotus > Pleurotus ostreatoroseus. The sequence goes on along the minus strand of SWBT01000238.1, from coordinate 87,581 downwards.
CTTAGTCTTCATCGCAGGTTTCTGCTACATTCATTGATAACGCATCCCCGGCGTTCAGGGCATTGGTCGTAGCTGTGCTCTCCTTTTCGCTAAGGAGGGTGCAAAGGTCGTCGTCACTGAGTACGTATGATGCAATTTCATGCACTACATAGACCAGACTTCAGGGTCCCTTGATTTCACAGCCTCGACGAAAAGAAGGCGCAGCTCGTCGTTGACGAAATCAAGCTTGCTGGAGGAGACGCTGTCGCTGTCGGAGGGGATGTCGCTGCTGATGATTTCCCTCAAAAGGTCCTAGACGTGACAATCAAGTATGTTTCGAGCTGCTTCATGTCCTGATGATAGTGCAGAACTAAGACCTGGCGTTGCGCTTGTAGGAAGTATGGAAAACTGAATCACATCGTAAACAATGCTGGTTTTACCTATGATCGTATGCTGCATACTACCCCAGACGATGCCTGGGATATCATTATCAAGGTCCATGTCCGCGCACCCTTCCGGCTTATCCGCGCTGCGGCGCCGTATATGCGTATCAAGGTGAGAAGCTCCGCGGAGCCACTGCAATTAGACACTCAAACACGAGCGCACATAGGGTAACACCGAGAATCGCTCTATCATTAATGTATCGTCGACGACCGGCCTGCATGGGAACGTCGGCCAAGCCAACTACGCAGCCGCCAAATCAGCCGTCATCGGTCTCACAAAGACGATCTGCAAGGAGTGGGGGCCGTTCAATGTGCGTGCAAACACGGTCGCCTTTGGCTTCATCCAGACGCGGTGAGTGTAGGGTTCAGCATAGAGCGGCGCCATTCGCAATTGCCCCCGCGTTTCGAGATATCTGTCCTGACGGTGGCTGTTGCAGACTAACCGCCGCAAAGGAGGTGGGCGCCATAATCGAGATTGAAGGCAAGAAAGTTGCGCTGGGCATTCCTGGCGGTAAATCTGCTGCTACTGGTGGCGGCGCAGGCGCGCCGGGCATCCCGCTCGGTCGTGGCGCGACGCCAGACGAAGCTGCTGCTGCCGTACTTTTGTAAGTTCGCATCGAGGCTATTGTTGGACGAAGATTGCTAAGTGATCCGCTTGAATAGCTTGGCTTCGCCTTTGGCGGCTTACGTCTCTGGTCACACTCTGGAAGTCACCGGCGGCGCAGGCATCTAAAGCCTGTTGCATCGGACATTGCTGTAGTATATTGGCACATCATTGTATATCTGGACATCACTATATGGCACAAATATTGACTGAGAACGTTCCAATTTGAGGACAACTTAATTGCTATAGATGGGGATACTGATACATTGTAAGAAGCATGGAAACTCTGAGGATAACAAGCAGATGAAAGCGGAGGTTTAGCTAACGAGGTGACAAACAATCTGTCAGTGTCTGTGTTGGTTATGTTGAACTTGTGAGATTTCGAAGACATCATAAATTGGCTAGAGGCTCCTAGTTGATGACCCGCAGTTGCTTCGTTTTCGATGCACGGAAGAATCCCTCCGTGAACCTGGAAAGAATCGACTGACTCCGTGAAGACTGCCGGCCAGGCTTAGGTGTCTTCTTACGCGTTCCGCTAGTGTGTACGACCGTATCGACCTTCGCACTCATCGGGTTTGGCACCTTCAAGTAGAACTCCGAGTTCGCGAGTATCTGATCTGCGATGTCCTCTTCGTAAGGTGGTGGTACGATGTCCTCGCACGGATCAACAACGATGGCCGGGATAGAGGGATAGAAATCTTTGGAGAGCGATATGTCCGGCGTGTGTAGCGTAGTCGAGCCGGAGCTCGAGTTCGTAACCGAGTAAGTTGAGTTCGAGCCTGAACTGCAGTCCGACTCCGAGTAGAAGTAGATGATGTCCGTGATGTCCGCCTCGGAGTCCGTAGGAGGGAAAGGTGGTTCGACGAGTCTTACTTTGTTGTCAAGCGATCTAGCAATGCCGATAGTTCCAAATGAGGCCTCGCGATAGATTGTTGAATAGAGAGGAGGCGGCGTGGGCGTGGGCGACGGACTCTGAACAATGTTGGGTATGCCGGCTGCATAATCCTCGATATTGCGGACGTGCCACAAGTATGCAGCAGCCCACGCTTTGGTCCCAGTATCAGACGCGTCCTCGCTTGTCACAAGAGGGGTTTGGCCCGAGTCACTCTACAATGTGATATCGTCTTTTCAGCCAATAATGACACATAGTGTATTGGTGCGCACCTCGCTGACTGCACCATGCCCAGCTCGTCCAAAGCGACTGATTCCCAACATCAAGGGACGGAGAGTTGTTCCTGCGCGTTGCGTAAATTGCCGGCCACTTCGCCGCGCCGTAGCAGCTCTTTTGCTCCCTTTGTGAGTTATTCTCTGACGCCCTCCGTCGTTCCGGAACATCTTGAAAGCGGAGTAAACTAGAAGAAAGACCACCGAGGCTCCAAGAAGAGCTAACGAGGCCCAGAAGGTGACTAACGCATGGGTGGCGTTGCCTGCTGGGACATGCGAATCGGTGGAATCTTGAGTTTCGCTGTTTGGCATTACAGTCGGTGCCATAGTGTTGGAGTATCGAAGAAGGTGTAAAGACAGTGTGAATAGGTAAAGACCGTGGGTGTTAAAAGAGCCAGCAACAAAGTTTCCGGAGGCATAGTTCGGAGGATGTCGCATCTCTGGCAATCGACTTCATGAAGAGGCTGACACATTGGTAGACGTGGCTCACCGATGCTCAGAGATATATGCGGCTGACAAGGTCGGATGAGGAGCTTGAGACACAGTTTGCAGCAGTATCCGATGTTGACTAGCAGAACATTTACTGGGTTTGCACTGTCATGGAACCAAGGACTAGACTGGATATATCGCGTTGACCCAGAAAATCCTATGCAGGCTTCAACAGGCAAACAAGTCTCGCCAGATCTGGGTGCTGACTTCAACGTATGCCAGTCACATCTAGATACATTTTAGTGTCAGCTGTACCAATCGCCCCACCTGATATAATTACAACGAGGTGGTAGTAGAAGGTAGAGGAAAGCGCGAAGCCATGCTCATGCGGGCGATCTCCTCGATTTCTGTCTCGCTCAGACCGAGGCCGAGAGGTGGCGCAGCCATGAGAAGCGCATACTCACCCAACAGAGAGTTGCGAAATGGCAAGGTATCGTCCGTCTGTATATAAATCATAGGTCAGCCTCAAGGCCACAGGTTCGACGTTGCAACTTACACAAATGGCGATGGGGTGCTTGCACTCCAGATAATGCTTGATATGGTGGTCCTCTAGCGAGCCAACAGTCTTGCATAGCAAATTCGACGACAGACAGATCTCGACGCAAGTGTTCGACGAGTAAATTGCCTCACGTGTAGCGGCGTCGAGGAAGGTTGCATGGCCTAATCGGTCCGGTGCGTAGGAGAGTAACTGTTTCGTTTCAGCCAGTGTATTCTTATCGGTCTGTGGAGCAATATGACGGCTGCTAGTCATTTGTAACGAAATAAAGTAGGTTAAATACCTCTGATATGTGCATTGTGACCCCAAGACCTGCCTCCTTCGCGGATCGGAAATATTTACCAAACTCTTGCATGTCGCCCGCCTGTGTGATAAACGGTATTGAGTTATTGAAGCATTCGAATCATGGTGACGGCACTCACCAAGGGGTCGCCGCATAAATCGATGCCGACGACTCGTCTTCCTGTCTTCCTCAGCTCTACTGCACAGTTTACGACCTCTTCCGCGACGCCTGCCTCCATCCGCCGATCTAAACTCACAATCAAGGCAGCGCGCTCGGGCGGATATCGCTCGACCTCGTCCAGAACGGCTTCCAGATACTGCATACGAGTCATCTGCGGCGTAGCACGCGGACCAGTCCGGAGTTCAAGGTACGCCGCCTGGGGCTCAGTCTCCCCATTGCTTGTCTCGAGGAAGAGGGCAAGCACTGCATGCGCGGCCTGGCCCAATGCTTCTGGCGTCGAAGTGAGCGCATATATTGCAGGGAAGAGCCCAAAGAATTCGTATATCTCGTTGAGGACGACGCCGTGCTGCAACTTCTCGATGCCTGCACGGACCGCTTCTGGCACGCTTGACACAGCTTCGCCCGCGTCCGTCTTACAGAACCGCGCATTAGCGAGTTCTTGAAGAACATGCACGGGGATGCAGCCGTTCAGATGCGCATGTAGTTCGGCTTTGGGTAGCTTGCGGAGGAATTGGACCTGGCTGGGTGACAAAGTCCTGAGAGCTTCTGCGGCATAGCCTGCAATCTCGGGTGGCTGCGACATAGTTCTTCGGAGCTAGTAGTACGCGGGAGAGTGCGTGTTGGTCTTACGAGTAACACACGGTGAGGGACGGCGTGGGTCGAGTACAAAGTCAAGATAGCATCTCTTTGGCGGCCTGTCCGTCCCGCCTGTCCGCATCAAAACATGATGCGGCGCGGACATCCGGACAAGAAATGTATACGGTGCTGCTAGCAGGCTCCTGAACTTTTGACGTTGAAACTGACTGATATACATCGTGCGTATGCAAAAGAAGGGGGACTAAGAGGAGATGAAAAAATCAGGATAGTCCGCTATACGATTCTCATGAAAGCGCGTGCATTAACCGAATCCGTGTCCGAGTAACTAGCAATATAGGGATTAGGAAGGGAGTACTATCCTGTCAGTCCAACTCATCTTCCTACATTAAATCAGTACCGCCCATCTGGTGGCGGATATCCCCGCCCTCCCGCGTACAACTGTCCACCGCTCATGCCTCCGACGAGACTGCCTGGTCCGTTGTACGCGCTTGCCTCGTCCGAGTACTCTATCCGATCCGAATCGCCAGCAAGAAGGGGGTCCTTGACTTCCCACACGGTCGCCTTTGACCCCACAGAGAACTCCAGGTCCTCTTTCTGAACAGGTAGTCAGCACTCTGTTTCAACTTCAATGAATGATGGAAAAAAGTGGCGTACCGTGATACTATCCCAGTATTTGTATACCATCATCACGCTCAGAAGCATGCATAGCGTGAAGAAGAAGAGGCCATCGATGTAATGCTTGATGGCGTTGCAAATGGTCGCACTGAAAGCGAACATGATGACTTGTGCGATGGTGAAGAACGCTGTGCCGAACAAGATGTCTCCTATTGGCCAGCGGTCCTCAAGCGTCCGGAAAACGAGGACGAGCTGGGAGACAACATAGACGACAGTGCAAATTAGCGGCCAGAGGATGTAAATGATCCATAGGCCGATGGGTTTCGCATACTTGAAGCCGGCGACGTTCTTAAACGTGGCTATTGAGATGAAGAAACAGACGCCAAATACGACAAGGCAGGAGAGGCGAAGGAACTGAAGATCCGTTAATTGCTGAGAATGTAATTTACCGTAATAAGGCTCACCCAGAGTGATAGTGGTGTACCGTCTTCTGCAAATTGGAATCCTACGAATCCATTGATGAGCAGACATGTGTAGGCTGCTACCACGAGGCCAGTATACACTGCTGCAAACCACTACGCCGATTTAGCCCCAGACCAAGCGTAGAATCTACACTACTCACTGGATAGCTGACGTTCGCTGTGGGTATAACGTTTGAATCGAGGAATATAGCGAGTAGCTCAATGATTGCGTAGAGGTAGAAGAACATGATGATCTCCTTTCGTCCTGTAAGATGTTAGTCCTGGCTCTTCATCCGAGCCTTCGGAGCACGCACCTACGGCCGTGTATTTACTTCGTATGTGGAAAATCATGATTAGAGTCATGATAATGGCGACGATGTGGACGAAACATGTTGCTAGGTCGCATGGAGCTCAGTAACGTCGGGATGGCGCAGCGGCGGAGCAGGACTCACAAGGTTGGAATATCAACGTCCCAGATATCTCAACATTCCTGCTGTAGCAAGAGGGTTCAATGCCGCGGTCCGAGCCGACGAGCGGGCATACGACAAGGGCTGCAGTCTCGCAGATGCTGTCGAAGGAGCCAAACTGGATTCCCATGGATGGCGGAAGAGAAAGAGAGTGGAATGAGCGAGTGGGTTAAAGACAGTCCTAGTAGAAGTAATAAACAAGGGGTAAGAGGGTCGGAGGGGTGGTCGTGAGGCGTTGGAGGGCTGGCTCGGTGCCCGACGTTGGTGTTGGAACGCTGGAGGACGAGGAGACAGTCGCAGGCGGCGTTAGCGACAACGCTCCCACGTGGATCCGCCGCTTGACGCTCGCTGCTTTGATTTGCACGTCCATGGTCGAAAAATAAGTTGTGAGTAACTTTCAGCTGCCTTCCTATCTTTGCAGGCTCGTTTGTCCATTCGGCTGACTCTTGGGTGTAATAGGAACTCTCATATGTGATTCCCAGCGTAGCCAGCGGCGTGCGTAGTTGTATCTAGTTCCTTCCTGACAGTACTCACGTTCATGCATTTCTCCAGTATTCGTCTCGCTTGCACGGATAGCTCCCAACAACCCAGGACCATCCCTCGTGACCGGGGTTGACGTAACGTTCGCCGGGAGAATCGGTGCTGATCGTCCTCCTTGAAAGCAGTTTACGGCTCGCACGCCGTCCTCAGCACAATTCCCAATGACCGTCTGGATCCGGTCAGTGCAGTGCCTGGGTGCTATGACACGAAGACACTCAAAGATTGCAACTGTTGCCACTGGTCGCACAACAAAGCTATCTTCACACTAGTATTGCATTTGTTCATGCCACCAAGCAGGGCGAATGACGATCTGTCGCCTCAATATCAGCGCGCTTCTAACATCCAGTTCCCTTCTACAGGTTTTGCAACACCCCTACTGTATGGGTGGCGACGATTCCTCAATCGCCAGACCAAGGCGACCCCTCATCTTTCTCAGCCTCCAGATGGCGATTCTGCCAGTCAACTGTCTCGCCACAAACGCCTCGTCAGTCGCCACCCTCTCTCCGTATCGAACGCACGCATCCTATCTTCCAGCATCCTTGCTCCGTTTGTATTCATTTCCGCAGAGATTCTTTCCACGTCGCAAGCGGTCCCTACATTCCTGCTGCCACGCCCCAATACATTCTCGCCCCAATACACCCTTATGTCAGGTCGTAGCATATCATGGCGAGTGCGTCGGGAATTGCGAGTCCAAGGTCCGCCGTGTTCCTCTCCTATTCCACCCAATCCTCGCTCGTGGTCCTAGACCTTCCCTAGATGCTCATACTTGAACCGCGGTCCTTCTCTTCCTTGGCCGGTGTCAGTACCTTGGGTGCAGTGACCTGCCGGTCTCCCCGCGCATTCCAGAGGCAGTGTGCGGTCTAATGACCAGTGGCATTATCAACACTGTGCACTTTAGCCCAGTAGCCAAAGTTCAAAGTTAAACGTTGTGGCTAAGGCGGTGGCACTCGATAGCGTTCGCCCTGGTTTCAACACAAATAGTAAGTCATGTCCGTGATTTCGGAAAGCTGCGGGTAGAAACTACAGCAGGCCAGCCAGCATCGTGGGTCCCGCCGGCCTATTCGAGCAGCCTCATTGCCTTTTCCCGAGGACCACTCCGGCGTCAAAGCCAAACAGTACCTATAACAGGATCTGTTGGTAGGCGATGCCGCTTGGCTGATTCAAGCTACGCTTTCGCAGCAGGGGGCAGTCCGCGCGATTGCACGTCGTGCTAGCGTGTCCCATGCCTCGACGCTTCGCGTATACGCATGCTAGGCTATTCGAAGTATCATGTTGGAATTCGAGGGTCCACACGCCACCTTTGGTCTTCGTGTCCGGATCGGCTTTGGCCCTTTGATAGTGGCTCACCCGTCTGCCTTAGGGTACATACCCCGTAGGACATGGTAAACTTAGCCACGCTGATGGTCAACAGGTCCCATGCTCTCTGATCAAGAACACCGACCAAACAGCTCCAGTGCGCGGACAACATCAATAGTCCGCAGGCGCCGCATTCATAGAATTGGATTCAGCGGCTTCGCAGCCTCTTTCTTTAGTCGGAGAGTGCCGATCGCTAGACAGATCCATAGGAGTAGCACAATTGGCTGTATTTATTGGCTGGCTGCGCAATGCAGACGTGGTCATCCACTTGCTTCGTTGGCAGATCGCGGACACCAGACCGGACGTCTGATAGCAACACCGAGTCCGGTCCCTGAGCCGGCGCACTGTGTGTATTGGTTTGCAGGCTGCCACCATCAGGTTATCGCTAGAGCGGTCGTCGATATGGCTAGTACGTACGTAGCAGCTCATGCCTGCCCGACTACGCTTGCTGGAAACTTCGTCGGGCTCATTACTGGATTGATGCGTGTCGCACTCACGAACACATCGGTTCCTCGCCCATCCGAGTGGCGAGCGCGTTGCTCTTGCGGTTCGGTTCGGACCTCCCTGGCGCTGAGCACAACCGTCCATCTGCGGGTTGTGTCTAGGTTTGTGCACGATGTGTGCAAAATCTCCGCGGCGCGGCACTGGAATTGATTGGGCGCATCGTTCTGTCGTGCGCAGAAAAGGCCCTGCAACGCGATTTTTACTGTCAGCTATGACGCTCATTGCTTCCGTAAAGAATGATGGCAATAAAGAATGCTTTGTGCAGCCTTGTGACTTTGATACCCGCGGCCGATGCCCTCCCAGACTTTAGCACGATGATCTGTTCGAAAAATCACAGCGCATGTTGGTTTCGATGCTGTTCTCTATGTTTCCCGACGCCCAAGCGTAACGCAAACTAGGCTAAGGCGTTTCTAGGAATGTGCCCGAAAATACCACAGATGTGTGCGTTGTGGCGTCAAACATATTGCCTAAACGGTGCTGGTTTATTTGGGTCTGGACTCTCGGTCAATGAAACGGCGTACTCATAGGCCAATGACGCCAGGGCAGTTCCACGAATGCACGATCAGATAATTGCCGTCTCCTCATTACGGCTGCCGCGGTAAGATCTGTATCTGGCCCACCAAATTCCCTGAGACGCTCTGTCGGTGAGATCAATCGCATCTCAGATTTCGCGATTTTCACCACAGGAACCTTGATCGCATTTGATTGACCTCTGCGCTGAACTGCTCATCTTATCATCACATTATCATTATCAATTTCTGCTCCCTGCATGTTTCTGGCTTTCCGCCGGCTCAATCATCTCGTAACAACCGGACGACACAGCGAACAAAGCTCGCGACCAAGCCAGAACTCGTGCTTACATCGCGAAGCGTCTGGCAACGCCTTCATCCTCCTCCCAAAATCTTTTTCTGGTGGCGAATCGAACGGTGGTCGTTGCGGTCAGCGTATCCCGATGCATGTGTTAGCACGGACTTGACTCGTCCACGACACTCCACACAGCGACCCCTGTAGCCGCACAGCCTACCGACTACCTACCGACCTGCCCCGTGACGGGTTCGTCGCCGCCTGCCATGTCCCGACCCCGCGCGCGTATTCCTTTAAAGCTAATTAGCACGCTAAAAGTCGACTAGCACGACGCGTAAAAGGCCATGTCCCATCGTGTCTTGCGAGTCGCGCGCCCCGCATGGCAGTAGGCTGAACTCGGTGGCTGTAGACATGCGACTCCTCCATTGAATGTTAGATGAAATGACGACAACTATCGATTTGGTGTGAAACATGGAGACACTGAGCGAGAAACAGGAATACCATAATTTTTGAGCGTCATCGGATATCCGGTCGAGACGAAATGAGCTGCTATTGCTAGCATGCTCGCACGCTGCAGCGGTCAGCAGTCTGCATCCTATTTGACAGGCACGTCAAGGGATCAGAGACGCGTTCGCCCGACCGTCCAATACACCGGCTTCCCAGAATGGAAATAGCGGTGGATGTGGGCGCCGCGCGATCGCCGGGACGGCCTCGCCTGGACTTTCGGAGCAACTGCCAAACCTTTGGCGGCCAATGGGCCTGCGCAGATTCTCGGACAAAAAGAAAAAAAGATTAGGGGTCAAACGGAGAGTAATCAGCCAAATCGGGAACGTGACAATCCCGCACGGACGAATTGCACAAAAGGCAATTCGCAGTCTTGGACCCGCTCAGGCACCGGATTCGGAAGGTCTATATGAACGCACGCCGAGTCTTGGTCCTTGTGTGATTCTGAAGTAGACAGCCCGCATTGTTGGCACGGCCGAGGGTCAGTCAATAATGACTAGCTTTCCTGACAAACCGCGCGTAGCGGCTGTGACGCTTCAAGCGATGTATTCAACCCAGCGGGGTCTCTCGTTCCGCGCGCGGCCTAGCCTGGCTGCAAAGAACAGTCGCCTGCACCGCAGATCCTGACACGTCGAGTGGCATTGTGTCCACGGCAAGTGATTTGGGGTGTGCACGGTTCGCCCGAGAGGCAGTTGGTCGCCTGGATGCGACTCTAAGGAAATTCGAACGTAGTTTCGCCGGCGCAGCGACCCTGAAAAGCAAGGATGTCAAACAAACACCATTGCGAGTGTGCTGTGCACTCGCGACCGCCGCGTCCGACGGAAGGTCTGACCGTCGACAAAACTCTGCGCCAGAATCCGACAATATGAAGCACTTCGGGCGCAAACAGCTTCCAGAGATGCCATGGGCGGTCTATGCAGGACCCCGTCGTTGTGCGATAGCTGAATATTGAATACCAGGCGCATGAGGTACGACCGTCGTTCTCCGTCTGTTTGTTGGTTCGTGCGGGAACGGAGCCTTATCTGGGTGCCGTCGTCCGCATCCTTCGTTGGCGTACCGCAGGAATTCGGGTCTCGCACGATGGAACAACGAGTTGTTTGTTCACAAAACGGGCACGCGTGCAAAGACGTTGATTGAACCGCCACAAATGAATCGACATGGAGCAGTGGCATTGACTTACCTCTCTAGCGCTCAGACCTCTGGACGGAGTGGTCTCCATTTACAGCCAGGAACTTCTTACGTGACTGCTACCGTAGAAGGTTCGCTAGGAGTTGAAAGAAGATTCTCACAAAAAGATGCGGTAATGCTGTAAGCCCGTTCCCTGTACAACATGGAAGAGGCTCGTACCGAAAGATGATCACGAAGCCGCGCCGTAAGGCGGGCGATATGGGGACAACACCGTGTAAGTGCACAAACTGCCAGAGAGAATGATCTATGGTGAGACGAGAATACAGTCAGTGAACTACCCGGGTTGGGATGACCAAGTGGTGCCCCGAGCCCGTGTGCTAGCGTAGGAATATGCCGTTGAATGTGTGAACAATCAAGACGAGTCGTTGTGTGCGATGGAGTCTCGAGTTCTAGCGCTGCGCATCGCTAGCCATGACACCATGCCTGGGTGCACTTTTGGTCCGTGGACGCAGCCCAAAAAAGTGAGGTGCGCGAGTGATTATCAACGCGTAAGGGCCGCGTATCCGCATAGACGCAGGAATATCAGCGGTCCAAGTCAAAAATGAAGATGTTGACGAAAGTTGACAGGCAACAACAGGTGGTCGGTATGGACGGGCCACGTTGTTGTCCGCGAGCGCAAAGACAGGCCGGCGGAGAGGGCTGCCAGATTCGGAGATCGAGACGAGGACGTTCCCGCGGTAACAAAGAACAGAACACACGCGATGGATTGATCGGGAGCAGGGTTCGGAAGACAGATAGTTGGAAGGGACGTGGATAGGCTCTGCATTGGACTGTAAGAGGGAATATGGAAAGAAAAGAGCACAGCAGGACGTGCTAACACGGGTGCTACATGGATGAGCGAATAGATAGGCTAGAACGGCGTGGGACAGGCATCTGAGACAGTACAAGGAGCACAAGAGCGGCTGGAACTGCGCCGATAGACTTGGAGGATGGGACGACGGACGGAGACAAGACGAAAACGCCACAGGACGAGCACATGCACGGTTTGGCTTTGGTTTGAGTCTGATTTGGCTGGCAAAGGGGCCGCACCAGACAAACGGGAGATGATTGAACGAGAACAGAGAGTTGTAAGCGAAATTGTCAACGTAAGGGTTGCGAACATGACGGCCTGCAAGCTACCGCGGAAGATGGAAATAAAGAAAGCGGTAACGAGGTCCCGGACCATTTTTTCCAAGCGGCTGCGCGTCGGTTGGTGGCAAGCGGCCGGACGGGTCTTTTCGAGGCCGTGCTGCTGATCCGGGCGCGGTGATGGTGCTGCCATGTATGGTGCGTGGGAGAGCTACACGTGACATTTTTGCACATGTAAGCGTCCGAATACAGCATAATCGTGGGGAATCCCTGGGGATTCCCCATCACCGAGATGCCGAGAGGGCGCGGAGTCTGAACCGGCGATGGCAAGGTGGGACATCTGGGCGACGAATTGTGAAAAATGGTAGACCTAAAATGAGTTTAGATAAGATTTGGCCCCTGTTTTATGGAGGAGCCGTTTTGTCTCTCATTTTGGCCGTAAATTTCACCTAATGGACGAATTTTCCGCTTCCGAATGCGAAGACGCCTGCTATGATGATCTTTGCATCCTCTGAGCTCGTTTAAATTCTAAAGCTTTGCCACACCAAATGCCTCCTCCTCCCGCCTCCAGTTTCGAATGCCGCCATGGCTCTCTACACAACCACCAACATACAACGTAGCCCGAACGTCTACAACGCACCGAACACTAACGTATCTGCCCTCCCTATTGAGCTCCTCGCCACACTTGCATGGCGGTCCGCGAAACACCAGCTGCCCCTGACCCCTCCGCATTCTGCAGCGCCGCCCAGACGCGTATCTCCTCCTCAGATGCCTGCACACACCACCTTGCCTCCGATAGCCCATTTGGACAGTCAATTGGCGCGTTTGTCTCCAGGTGCGTCGCGCATACTCAGCTCCGTGTCCGTGCGCGCCTCTGAACTACTTGTAAATCTAGTTACACCACCCCAAGCGGACGACGCGTCCCAATGGCACACATATGGTCCGGCCGCAGTGAAGTTGCCTCCGATGCAGTCACTCTCGTGTACAGAATCGCCTGTATATACGAATGGCTACCGCCACGAGCAGATGCAACTAGTATCTCCGTCGCCTTCCCCCGAAGTAGAACCAATACCCCAAGTCTTGGACTGGTTTATACCATCCAAGCATCGACCAAATCATTTCCTTGCTGAGAAGACATGTGAGATGGTCTGTTACCTCTGGTTCTCGACACTTTCTCGCGACGCTTCGCCCCGCCATGACCGCAAGTTTCCCCGTCCCAACTCTGCAACAGCAGCTCTCCAGTTCGCCGTCGCCCCCGAGTTTGTACGGTTCATGCAAAAGGTTCTCGAAACCACACAAGTCAGCCAATCTGTCATAGTCCTCTCGTTACAGTACATCTACCGCTTGAAGGAGCGTAATCGGTCGACGAACGGCCATGCGGGGAGTGAGTATCGTGTCGCGATCGCGGCCTTGATGATGGCGAATAAATTCGTGGACGAGTGCGTATCTTAGACTTATTTTCCGTCTAACATTGCTGATTTGGCCGCAAATAACAGCAACACTTACACGAATAAGACGTGGTCCGACGTTTCGGGTATTGCGCTGGAGGAAATCAATCGTATGGAGCGCGAGTTTCTGCAGGGAATCGACTTTGACCTCTACGTTGACGAGCCGAGCTACCAGACATGGCTGAACTTGCTGAAGGGTCTTGTATTGGCAAAGGAGAGGGATTCACGACACTGGTGCCGCTCCTCTCGCCCTCGCGCCTCTGTCCAGTCCAAACCTCATCGGTCAGCGCGTGTATCACACCAAGCGGCCCGCTCTCAACGCGCTCGTTCCTCATCGCCACACCGATATACCGTCCCATGCCCTGCGGTTGTCTCTCAGTATTCATTGCCTGCGGTGACTGCCGAACCAAGCACCTACACTCCACGGTCAGGTTCGAAGCGTTCAGCTACCGACGCGTTCTCCCCCACTTCCACGTCGTTTGAAGCTCTTAGGCCACTTAAACGACCCACCGGCTTGTCATTGGACATTCCGCAATACTCGCAAGGTCCATCTTCGTCACACTCGGCTTCTCCGCTGGAACCCTTGCACTCATTCTCGAAGCTGTCACTCGGTGCTTCTCCTGCGGTGATCAGGCCAACTCCCCGTCGTGCTAGTCCTGGCTGGCCGTCCGTGGCTCAGCAAAACGTCGCTCCTCAGACGCTCGCCTCAGCGTATCAGGTTGATGACAAGCGCCAAAGCGCGGCTCCACAGGTACGTAGCGCCTCCCCGCAGCTTTTTGTGCTTATTATTGACGCTATCCTGACAGAACCTCTACTTCTACGCTCTTGCGTGCTCTCCGACAGAGGAGGAGTCCCGGACACGGAAAGCGCGGCTGCGGTATCATCAGCCCCCCACGACGTCGGCTGAATACGGCTATGCGATGCAGTCTACCGTACCCATGGTTGTCCAGTCGGCCTGCGCGAGCCCGCATGAGGGTCACACACGCCTGCCCGCCAGACCCCCCACCCTGCCTCACTTCTCCGAAATCGCCTGGGAGCGACCACGTACATCTGCGCCGCGACCGCAGACATACCATTCCCCAGAAGTGTCAATGCAGCAGCCTCTCTGCGAGAATGGCGTGCAATCAGCACCGTTCGCCAACGCTGGTCCGCCTGGCGTACAATTCTACATTAATAATACTGTCCAGCAGCCCACCCCCGAGTATAATTGGGCTCCTCGAAGTCGTCGCTTGTAATGCCAGTATGCAGCTTGTTCGGACTATGGATTCTTTCGTATACACCTACATTACGCCACCTTGACACGCCTACCGTTCATGTCCATGTCCATGTCCCTTCATGCCGCATTACCATATCCTATTGTTATACTGCATAGCATTCTTACGATAGTCACTTCACATTTTGGGCCATTGACACTTCCATTCCTCGTAGTACTCATAGTGGTTTCTTTGGGCCGTCTACTCGCATTCGCCACACATTCGCAATTCGCTATCGCATGGCTTCCGTCGTACCTTTTGCATTCAATCCGCACCACTGGCATTTAGAACCCTATCATCCAATTCGCACTGTATTCATACTTGAAATGTCGTATACCTCACCGAAACCGTGTTTTCTAGTAGCATAATCCGAATCGTATCCATCACATTCGCAATATCGCTCTTAGCCTGCCGAAATCATGCACGCCTCATGCAACGCCGGAACTTGCAGGGCCCTGGCGGTGTGATACAAACGGCCGATAGAGAGTCGTAACTAGCTACCGCTGAAGTGCCTGCGAAAAGAATCGAACGCCTTGGCGATGCGATATATATTTACTACCCCACCCGTGATTTCCATCGATGTGAATGTAGATACGAGATACATTACACCCACAGCAGTCGGCCTGTGTCAGTTGTGTCGGAGGGCGCAAAGCGATCCTGCGCGACCCGGTCTCAGGGGAGCCTAGGCAGGAGGCCAACGTATATCCGGCCGCCTTTTGCAAGTTGGACGAGCGAGCAAATTTCCAGTGCCCCATCCCGCTGGCTAGTGCACGCGGGCGCATGTACCCAAGGTGGGCGCATAGCGTTGACGATTTTGACCGTCTCACAGGCTCATCTGCAGGTCCGCCGACCCGCTGTGCGGTTGTGGCAGGCTGCCGGGCGAACACCGAGCCGTCCCCAGCGTGTGCGTGGGCTTCTGCTGCGTCAGCCGTATTTGGCCCGCCGAGCCCATGGGAGCTAGAGCTCGGGTGGAGAGTATGGTGCGGTGAAGAGGTGTGTAGATCGCCCGCGACGGGTGGTATTTGTCGTGCGGCACCCTGCGGCGGGTGCTGAATGGGTGGCAGGCAGAACCACGGTCCACCCTGGCGGTGCGCATGATGGACAAACGGGCGGAGACGGACGGCGCTGTTGCAGGTCTGTGGCCATGGCAAGGAAACGCGGTGGAACAGTTCAGGCCTTCTCGCGCGTATGTTCGTCAGACGGACGACTGGAAGGCATCGTTCATCATAGCGTGCATCAGGGCGCAAATGCAAACACGGCTCAGGAGGCAGCCTGCTTGGCCGACACACGGAGGTCTGGAGGGCAGGCGGCAGGCGAGACCGAAAACACAAAAGTGTGTCGGACACTCTCACCAAATGCGATCGAGCTGCGCAGCGGCGCCGGCATTGGACCTGAGTCAGGCGAAACAGACCTGTATGTGTGTAAGCTGCCCATAGAAAACGCAGGTGGGTTAGTGTGTGACCCCTATTAGATATCTCAGAAGGCTGGACGTCGCAGTAGCAAAAGCGGAAGACATCCGCCTGACTGCTTTAAACAGTCGGCATCAGGCTGTTCTACATCAGCTGGCGGACATTAGTCTTGGTGGGGCATAGCATAAGAGCCGTCGTTATTTTCTGCCTAAGACGTTACGGGTCTTCACATGCAGGGTTAAGTTCGGCGTGCTAGGACTGGACACACTGCCGATGACCCGCAAAGGGTAGAGGCGTGTAACATCGGACCGCCAGTCGCAAGATTGCGGCGATAGATGGCTCATTCTGAGTTCCGTGGAGGACCCTTGCTTTCCAAACCAGACATCTTGGCTTCGGACAGTTCATAAAGAACGTCATCAGTAAAGGCAATAGGGACGCTGCGTCTAGACGGCGATGAGGGCTGCGGGTGAGTTGTTTGTATATTAGCTTAAAGATTGTATTAAGTCTCGTACTGGTATATTAACCCGAACAGGGTACGAATAGCCATCACATGAGATTCCGCGATATTTGGGTTACATGCTGCTCGATTCTTCCGTAGTAGCTTCGGAGTTGGCAATTACCTGTGCGTACGCAACTTTTGCCTGCGCAATGTTGGTGGCGAGGAAGGCCTGCGTCAACTGATAGCCCACCAGAACGCCAGTGACTGTGGACCAAAATTACGGTTAGTTTGGGAGTGATTGCAAGGATGTGAGGTGACAAGGAGCTCCGTGCCCCTGAATTAGTGAAGTATCGCAAGAGAACGTGACGGAAAAGGTACAAGCAGAAGAAGACCCACCTGCCCCGCTCAATAGGGCGGTGTTACGATTGAAACGAAAAAGTTTGGAACCAATGATACCTGTAAGATGAACACAAACGAATGAAGTGTTTCCATTCACACGCGAAAGCTGGAGGAGGTAGAGAACTGACCGCCGGCGAGAGCCGAAGACAAGCCAGCGAAGACACCATCCCGTTGGGCTTGCTGTAAAGGAGTCAGCAGAGGTTATGGGTGTGATTGTTCAGATGTTACCCTGGTGCAGCTAGCCACGACATCAACCGGGAGAGTAGTTTGAGATGCCATCCTGGTTGTAGATGCTGGTTGCGGAAGAGCCAAGCGCGGACTGTTCGGATGGGAAAGCCGTGACGCGAACAGTCACCACCCCGCCACAAAGTCATGCGAAAGTCACGTGTCCATGACGATTCGTGTTCGTGACGCTCTCCGGCTATCACCGCACTCTCGTGGCGGGCGCAAGGTCGCGCTTTGCTCATTGACTTTCTTCCGCTTCTCATCGTACAACTCGGTCTACACGCCGTTAGCTTCATCATCCGGCCCCTGTATGCGCGGTATTCTACATCATGTCCGCTAAGAAAAGAAAGTTTCATACAGAAATACAACCTATCTTCCGGTCAATACAGGGTATGTTGACACCGCAATCTGACCGACCCCGCTCTTCGCAGTGATGGTTTATGTTCCGCGACGGCAGACCTCCTTATCGATATCAAACCCAACCTTGTTGAGGCCAAGCGCACTGCCTGGCCCTCTCTAATACCTAACCTCAACAAGCTCGCAGCGCTTGCAGAATCTATCATTCAACAACGCCCTCGATCCAACAAGGACTGGCTGGTTATCGCGGATACCCTGGATCGTGAAGGTGCGTAAGCATCCATCAGTGGCCCTGTCACAGCACCCAACCCATTACAGGGGTCAATCTCTGGAATGCATCTGGTCCTATCAGAGACGGTGCGGACAGTGTCAGTCGAGAAGTAGTCGCCGCATGTGAGTCATCTGTTCACTGCCTTCGATGATTACCGTGCGCTACAGCACTCGCATTCAATACTTCCTGGTGGAGCAGTACGTTTCGCAGCTTTCCGTCTCATAGAAGCTGGATTGGAACAAAAGCAGACCATAGAAAGCTAGTATTACTCCCGTCCCTGGCAAAATTTAAGAAGGGGGTTAACCCTCTATGTGCTTTCACAGCTCTCATCCACGTGCTTCAATTGGCAAGCAAAGCTGGCGCGAGCCTTTCCGGTGAGTCTCGAGCCACGAGCTGTTCTACTCTGTTCTGATGTCAATATGGCCGTTTGATACAGATGTGAGCCGGCATGATGTTGCGGCTAGTATTCTGGCATGTGCTGCAAAGGTTTCTAGTCTTTATGAGCTGCGTCGACATCCACATTCTGATTGTATCTGCGTTGCTAACTGACTAGTACGAAGAACAACTCAGGACCGTCGATGATGGACAAAGTCAACATCAGCTAGCACGAGCGCAAGCTATTATTCTATATTTTTCAAGTCGGATGGAAGCGGTGAGTGCCGGCTATTGTATAGCACCGATGATATCCGGATGTCCGTTACTGTATAAACATGCGCATGACGATCATCGCTACAACAGGCTTGGAGGGAAGGCAACGAAGGCGTGGCCGAGTTTATGCTGCAAAAGATCACTGGTGCGATCATTTTATTCATTGCGATCTCAAACCTCACGTCGCAGTCAGAAAACGATCAGCGCTTGCGACTACTCCCGGCGCGCGATGTGAGTTCCCATATCACATTTCTTGCGAGCAGTGCTGGCCAACACCCTCTTTAGCGCGAGTCTCTCGCGACCAAACTGCTCGAGATCGGTAAGGGTACATTGAAGGCTGCACAAGGAACATCAGACAAGACAAAGTTTCATAATGCGATCAAATGGATCCAGAAGGCGTTCGCTGTTGTGGAGCATTGCGAGGATACAGGGGAGACAAGCCTAGGAGACTTGAAGGTTATCCATGTTTGGCCGATCGGCGCATATACGCAGGTCTGACGTTTGCCCTTATAGCGATCTATCCTCAGATGTTTGGGTAAGCAAGTGTCGGAGCCTGATATTGAGTTTCCTCCGCGATTCATTCCTTTTCTGCTTCTAGCACGCGCGTACTATCTTTCTTCGTCTCACGATCCGGACAACTTGGACAAAGCAGAGGCATCCTTGAATGAGTTGATTGATACAATTGACTCCGCCGCAGACCGTGTAGGTCGCCTTCACCGAGATGTTATCAGATGCCATCCTCACATTCTCCTGGGAGCAGAGGAGCCCAGAGCATCAACAGCTTCGATGGATGAGAGTGGCTGTCCTGAAGAGACGCCAGGCAGTAGAATCGCAATTGCTTGAAGGTGGTTCTATTCTTCTCCCACATTATCTCACTAATACTACCTTATACAGCCTTCAAGTCCATCATTGATCACATGAACTTTTGTGACAGCACCGTTACTGAGTATGCATCTACTGCGCTCTGGTGCTGGGTTCCGGCCGGACTAACCGTCCTCTTCCGGTTCTTCCAGCGTCTTGCAGGAGCTCAGAACTCTATCCAAGTACCAGTGCGTGAAGATGCATCTCGCCTCCACTTACCTAATACAGTGTTACGTTCTCCAGCGCTCTAAGCACCGCTATCCACCAACATGCGCTACAGAAAGCGTTTGAAGGGGAGAGTAATTCAGGTTTTCCTTACGTGGACCGTTTGCTGCTTTCGTTGCTCTTCCACTGTGCCAAAGATGACAATCATGACAGAGCTATGCAAGATGTGGAAGCTGCTTTTGCGTGTACGTTTCAACTACTCTTGATCACTGCCGTTTACCCGCTTAATATCCGGTTAAGGTCTTGAGAACGCCGAGTATGAGTTACCCAAAGTTCCTACGACCGCGTGTTTGACGGTACGCTGGACACAGTAAACAAAATCAGATAATTAAATCGATTTCATATCTTCCAGCTCCTGTGGCAATTTGGCGACCGCCATTACAACGCAAAACGTTGGGGTCATGCGGCTGACTGGTTCCTCTGTGGCACTCACAAAACCTTGGCAAGTATGGCTCGCGCGGGTCACTCAAAATGTCTACGTAAGGCCGCGTTGTCTCACATACAGGGAGGCGAATACGCGCTTGCGTCAACGGTACTCCGTCGGTGCCCTGATAATGAAGCACCGACGAATTACCTCATGATGTTAACTGCGGTGCGTCAAGGTAGAGTAACTTTCCGCACCGTCCGCCTAGCACCACCGCTGAAGCTTTGAATAGGGCTAGAAGAAGAAGGTCGGCCTGCGTGGACATCGTTGACGGACATGTTACTGATGCCGGTCCTTCGTCAAAGCTGTTCGCGCTGTCAGAGCCATGGTTCAAGCTCCTGATTTTGATCGGAAAATGCTATTGCTGGCCACCCAACTTGCCAACGAAGCAGATATGAGGCGGTTACTGCTTTCGGTTTTGGAAGCTCTATTAGAAAGCCTGGATGCTGAACAGAGCGAGATCCACACGGAAGCGATCACTCTGATCCGCTGTATTATTCGTTTGGTGGTGAAGCTCATGGAGGAGTCTCCCGCAAATAGGTACGAGGTGCTCCGTTTCGGATCAACCATGAGATGCCATGCTAACATTACAAGGCCTGTCCTTGTCCCCATCTTGATAGGACATTTTACCACCGGTAGGATTACATTCCTCCTGTGACCCTGCACGCAGAGGCGAGCGCCGACGTCATTCCAATTGTCACTAGCAAAGACTCTGATCGAACGCTTCCAAGACGCAAAGCGCTCAACTATCGTCGCCAAAGACATCTCGTGGCTTTGGCGGACAGCCTATAATTGTGCCGTACAAGGCTGCGCCGAGTGGGAGAATGCTGAAGAATCGGTATCGCATTTGTTTGACGTAGCGCAGAACGTGAGTCCAAGCTAGGCTGTCTCTATGATTTCCACTCATAACATGATGAGAAGCTTCTTGAGGTGTATTGCACGTCTGCATTGACAGATGTAGACGCGGAACTCTATGTGTACCTCTCCAATGCAACTTTTGCGGCAATCTCGGGAAGGGGTAAGTCAAACCTTGTACTTCCGCGTCTCACAACTGACTGACAATCAAAGTGTTCACCCTGCGACGGCGGTTGGCCGAAGCTGCCGAAACCCCAGAGGTATGGATATCTTGCGTGACGGGAAGATCGCTGATGCGTTCTTTACACCTAGTCATGCTATCTCACTTCCTTGGTTACTGATATTGCAGCCGGCAAGTCTCGACTACAACAGGTACTGAGGTCGAACAAGCTGTCTGCTGAGGCCGATGTCGAACGTGTGCGGTCCTTCCTCCACGTACTCAGAGTCTTTGAGGTAGAGACTTTGTGCCTCATACGTGACTGGCCGCGTGTCTCCGCAGTAATTGAGGTGAGTGTATTACATCCAGTAGTGAAGCTTACGGTGCCGTCTACATGCAACACATCAGGATCTTATCCTCCCTGATCCCCCGCCTTCGAATACGCTGGAAGCGATTGCCGATATTCTGGTAAGTATGAGGGGTGTGAAGCGAAGTCCTTACTCATGAAGGGCTACAGTGGATTGAGAAAGCTTGTCCCACAGAAGGTTTGTGTTTTCTCCACAAATTTCCCGAATCCACATATTGATCGTGTAAATCTAGTCTTATTCACTGCGCTGGAGGTAATTTGGTGTAATATTCCTAATATGAACGGTCGGTCTCTCACGCTATGCTCGTAGGGAATCCTCCATGCCTGCCTAGACCGGCTGGCGCTCTCAGTCGAAAAGTTTTCAAGGTGGCTTCGAGCAATATGCACTGTCCTATTAGCTCGCAACACGAGCTCCGACCGTGCAAAGGCCGCTGGGTATATTGAGCAAGCCGTTGCAGTCCTTGAGGACCATTCATCGGATGATCAAGACCGCAATGTGGGTACAAAGATAGTATCCTTATCGGATGACTTATCATGGCAATTGACAGATGTATCCTATGGACGAACGACAATGGCTACTCGGCACCTCATACAATACCGGGATCGAATGTTTGCAGTAAATGCTTTCCTTCGCCATCTCATCTCACAAGCGCGCCAGACTGATATCCATTGCAGTGCCTCTGCCCTAGATGAAGCTAAACGATGGTTTGAGACGTCTACAGTCATCTGTCGTTTCGTACCAGACGGCACATCGCGAGCATCGAAAGTAAGTGTTGCGAATTCTTGACGATATAGATCACCGATTTGTTCGTCAGATATCGGAGACCTATGCCCATCTGCTCAACCGGTACTCGGGTCAAATTCCAAATACTTCTTAGCTAGCTCCGCGATTCAGTTATCGGCCGCACTGTTCAGCAATTTGGTCTTGCATTCCTGGTCAGAGCCTCCGTCCTAGCTGATTCCGATGATCAACGCATCCGCCACTGATACTATTTGCTCGCTGGCGTCACACTTTGAGCTTATATCTGGGATTAGAGTTCCACGGGCTCGGTGTATCTGTTTGAACAATCGACTTGGACCTTCGGTATTCTTGTCCATTTGCTGTCGAAGCTTTGCGCGGTACCTTCATTGTGGGACACGTTACTTCGGCATCGGTCTCGGTTGGGGACTAACATGCATCGCTTAGACTGGAAACCCTCGGAGGCAGTTACCGTTACCGACAACTCTGATATCCCTTACCCCGGAAGAAACCTAGGAACAACATGACATGCCCTTTCATATGCCTTGCATTGACCATTGCTACCTCTGGTGTATATTAAGGCTTTTCCACGCCTGAAGCCGAACCGGCACCTGGATATCTGGTTCTTACGTCCGATATCGACGGCGAACATTTGCGTACAAGTGTTTGGTCACATGCTTGCGGATGGTCAAACGGCGCTCTCTCATAATAACTTCTGGACTCGGAATGACTCATCGATACAGTTGTCTCATGGATCTCTCGCCGTATGCCTAGAGAAAACATCACGTGCTGCGATTGTGTCCTGCGCGACAGGCCATCTATCTTTACTACCAACGAGCTTTCTGCAGACAGACCAGTTCACTAGACAACATGCAAATGTTGTGCAGGACTGGATTTATGTAAGCCGTATTGTGATGTCCACGTGCCCGCATCACGGCGTAATTCCGAGGCCTCTGCCATGCTATGATACTCAGCCGGCTCGGCGTCGTAGACGGATGTGCATCAGCTGGGTACGTTCTGTAACTGAACTATTACAACGACGAGTGCTTATTCGGTGTTTCACGGTGTTGTATAGCTTGAAAGCGACGCTAACATCCCGCTACAGAACTCACAGGCGCATCATATCCCGCTGTTCGCGTTCCACGCAACAAATCAACCGCTGGACTAGGTCTACGAACCGTGAGCTGCCGCAGGAGCTCTATATCTTTTTTAGTAAGTAATTGCGGATACATAGACCTCCTCCCTGGAGCTCTTCCAGCAAACGTCTCGCACCACACACTGTACAGACCGTACTTCATCGTACGTGTGCGGCCATGAGTGGGTTCGTAGTGTCCGTAGTTTGTCGACAACGTAAGTCTACGCGTACATCATAGCTCACTGGGCGCCGAGTATGCAGGTCCGATAACGAAGGTATCGTTGGACATGTGCTATCATCAGTCTAGGGATTATAATGGATTTTTGTAGCGTTTGGTCGTGAGTCTCCAGTAGGACCGATACCGTAACGCTCACGGCAGGCAAGTCCCACAAAAAATGTATTACATGTGCCGTTGACTGAAGAGCTCAAGCCCGCGCCTCCAGTGTTCGGAATATCGCACAGCGCGTGCACGTTCTCGGATCGGACTGAGGGTTGAGACACTGACTGGGTGGGGATGGTGGGGATGCAATTGGAGTCGCCCCCCCTGAAACGACTCGGGCGTCGAAGTGAGAGGTATATAATGCGCTGGGTTTACTGTTTTTTGGTATACACTCAGTACGTCTAACATCTTCACATTTCACATTTCACTTTTTTGCTCTTCTAGTCATGAAGCTGTCTATCATCTATACTGCTCTTCTCACTCTGGCTTCAACGCAAGTCATGGCACAGGGCCCCGGAAATTGCAACTGCGAGTCACCTTCTGGGTGTCCCGGACACTGTATTCAGGTCGGGACAAGGTATGTTTATTCAAAGTTAGCTTGAACAGGCTGAATCAACGCAACTCTCGATTTAGCGGTCCTTTCTGCGCTGGCTACTGCGGTGATCCGGGTGCGAAGGCGTGCGGTGCCTGCGCAAACCAGCCAGGGACGCAGGATTGTATTTTCGATACCTCAGGCAATGTGTGTTCCATCATCAATGAGACTAAATGTGAGCCCTGTTTCCCTGTCAAGCGTTTCTCGTTTTGTTGACACAGACATAGAATGCGCCTGGTACAGTCTGTATGGACTATGTCACACTACCACAGTACCTCAAGCAATTGTACTACTAGTAGCTCGACGATCCAAACTATCAACTCTCACATCGCGATCGTATAGGTTGTACTACCGCTTGGGTACCTAATTCGATATTGCGAAATGCACAGTTCGGTGATTGCCGGTTTGAGATGTGGCGTCGTTCGTATAAGTCTTGTCAACTGAAAGCAAGGTTGATCCTCATGATGGCATTCTTTTTGCGACGCATATCTTTGGGATTATCTGCAAGGGAGTAATACACTACTTTGCTTCAACAAGTTGCTCACTTATTCCCGTTCCAGGAATTAATTGCAACGGATCGCATTGTGGTACGCACCGTCACTTTCGCGGCCTAAAACACAATCTGTAATCGATAAAATGTATAGAAACGCTTTGCATGTCATTTTTAAACAGCAGTACGTCTTTCATACTTCATCTCTTATTGCCTAGTATAATGATCATTTTCTGACCACCCCATAGACTGCTACATCGTGCAGCTCCAGCTTGTCTAGAACCTGCACGCAGTGAAATTTGTTCCCGATAAATTGGATCAAGGTCTTACTAGTGCATTGCATTAAATTAGATGTTGTCCATACATCGGGTCGACATCCCAGTCCAGTCCTTCTCGGTGAGCTAGACCATACAATAAGGCACGACGAATCTCATGGTATATGTCAGGGTTTAGTACATCGCCGGGCATGGCTGACCTCCGTGAGACGCATCCTCCGCCACCGACGACACTGTCGGAGTTACTTCACGTGTTGCTCACAATTCCTGTCCCCGAAACCTGAGGACATATACGGCGTCTGCTGGCCACCACCCTATATATACGCTCAGGTCTATCCTATGTCGGCACATACCTGACTACACAAGCTACATTTTGGTCTCGAGCCGACAATGCAGATTCAAGCACTCTTCTCTCTAACCTTCTTGGCGCTGGCCTCGGTCGCTCCCGTTACCCTTGCTTCTCCCCAGAGCGGGCCAGGCGACTGCTTCTGCGAGTCCCCTTCTGGATGCCCTGGTCAGTGTGTCTCCGGGTACGTGCTACGTGTTATACTGTTCTTCGCTGCCTATGGCTTATACGGGCGCACAAAGCGGCTGTCAAGGATACTGCGGGAACCCGGCTACATTTGCGTGCGCCGCATGCGATGGGCAGCCCGCTGGAACAAACTGTATCCTCAATGCCAGCGGTGATCAGTGCTTTACAGTCGTTGAATAAGTATGTAAGCTGGTCGTTGTCGTCATATGGGCTGGGAAGAGTCCTTTGACTAGCACTAATCACATATCATAGACTGCGCAAGAATGGTGGGGATGGACGGGCGGCAGGAATGTATCTCTGGGTTGTCTTAATTCTACCCATGGTCGGTCAATTGGTCCGTGATATACTATATTGCCATCGCTGCGCCGGGTTTCTCGTGACTGCCAGCGAGACCGACCACTAGTCTTCATTCTTCCATAGGCGAACTGTACCCAGGTTGCATTACCATTTTTTCATTGTCAAAAAGGAGCTTATAGATGTTTAGAATGTTGTAAGTTTAATCAGGTGAGTTGGAAACTTGCAACTTGAGGCATGAGACTGAAAGTCAAGTCGCCCTGACTGAGCGTTAAGCGCCTCTCCCAAGCTGGCTCGGGTATGCCCGAGACTGTCATCAAAATTGCTCAAACTTTCAGCTTGCTTCTCGCCACCACGACCCTGTTGTACGCTCTTCGTGCACATTGACGATTCAACCCATGCCGTTATCGTCATGTCTAGACGATGTCTCAGATCAGTTGTTACGGACTTGTTCAAGAACCGCCACTTGACCTCACTTGCTCTTGCTGGTATGGACTCACCCCAATATTTCACCCTTTGTACGGGATCGGCTGTATTGTGCAACTATGCCACCGACGTAAGAACAAGGACACTACCTTAACATTGCACTGTCTCTGGCTGATGGACTACATTGCGCGCGGCTTATGCGCTTGATCCATTTACATACACTCGGTTGTTCCATGCTGCCCGGCTTCCGACATCCCGTCCCTCAGGGCTTTGCGGCATGCTAAGGCGGACTTAGGCTACGCGACACTTAGTGCCGCGACTCCCGCTCTCAGGCCTTTCCGTGTCCGCCAGTAAGGAAGCTCGGCGGCGCAATGCGCCGCTAGACCGACTTGCCTCTCCACGTACGTCAACTGGCTTGGTGTGGTCTCAGGCGGGCTCAGTTGTGGACGTAAGTGTCTCGTGGATTTGATTCTCCGGTCACGATGCTGATCTTTGTCTTTCCCGAAAATAGCAGGTATAAGCGGTCTGTAGACCGCCACGACACGATTCGTCTGCATCATGCGAAGTTGTGAACTCTCAATAAACTCTCGGGGCTAACTATATATACGTTTTGTAATCCAAGTGACTTATCCCATAGCTCCGCAAAAAAGAATCAAAGCACTATTCAGATTGCGACCGTCTTGCCTTTGTTCATTCTGTCGCTACTTTCACTGGCGAACGCGTCTGCGCTAGCCAGCGAACCTGATTGTTCAACGTGCACATCACCCACGGGTTGTCCTGGTCAATGCATTGGTGGAAGGTGTGTTGCATTGTCTCGGTATCCATCTATGACTGATAACATTGAACAGCGGCTGTATTGATATTTGTGGAGACCCTACGGTCTACCCTTGCGCAGTATGCGCGGGTCATCCGGACAATACGCAAAACTGCGCCCTTGAAGGCGGGCAATGTACATTGGGGCCTTTTGTCTAAGTGGAAGTCCTTCAACTCTACAGCAGCTCGGAATCTAACTTCATTAATGTTAGGCACCATCACAAAGTGGAGTGGTAGTAGAGTGACAAGCAGGCCGTCCCACAGAATGACGTAGGTTGGTCTAGGCCTGTTCTCTGATGACCGCCCGAAGGGCGGGGCGCTTGTCCTGATTTGGCCATCAGGCGGGATAGGCGCGCCATCAGCGCGCGCTCGAAATTTCTCCGTGGACGCGATCCAAATAAGCATAAACAACGACCTGTCCGCTACCCCCACGTCCCTCGACTCATCCGACCCGTTTAACCGCGCCCCCAGCCTCAAACGAAGGTGAGTCGATTATAATCGAATATAATTGTATATTGGAAGCGAAAGGTATTATTTTACTCAGGTTTGACACGCTATTTGAGTGTTTTTGTCTTGATATTCATTGTAGAGCATTAGATACAATTTGTAGTTTCATTTGACGTGTTTATGGCGTGGAATACGTGTAAATAGTATCTATAGTGTACTTTGAGTGATAATATATGTTTCCCTACATGTTTTTAGGCGTGAAACTTCGAAAATCACTGTGTCATGATGTTGTCTTGAAAGCTCTAAAACATATTTGGTACCCCATGGGTCTTCACACACAAAATACTAATTGTAATACCATGTAAAATAAGCAAACTTGCTAGCAGACTCAAAAAAATACACGGTTTCTGGACTGTACTACTTGTGTATGCGAAGCTACAAGCCTCCGGCGTCGAGGGCACCATAGGCGCCGTCGCGGAGGGCCTTACTGTTCAGGGAAATGCGTCGGGACGCTCAAAAACGCGTGGCTGATGGGACCATGCGGTCCATCACCGACGGTCTTCTACTTCTGGATTTAGACGCTAAATCACATCAAAAAATTGCGTCATTCTGTGGGACGGCCGACCATCCTAGTAGAGTATGTGATCGGTGTCAACACTGTCCTGTGCTTAGATTCGGCAACCGAGATATGCAAGGCAATCTCAATACTCCCATATCGTCAATGCCGACATGGCTCACACGTCCCGATACTCGCCATGTGAAGGACGCGCTGCTCAAGACAGCTGTCAGCTGTTATGCGGCGACTCCTCAGCCCCTACTTTGTACACGTGCGTACATTTCACTTTCGGGAATCCGCTCTGATGGTCGTCCGAATAGTGGCTCTCAAATCGCCTCTAGAGCGATGGGCTAGCCCGACTGGCTCAGAGTAGACGTCATCGGGGGCGATTTACAGCTTGGATCAGGCGGCCGGACACAAGCTAGCAAGAGAGCGAGGCTAGTACGACGCCGATACCACAAAGAGCTCGAATTCGAAGTGCGTATCCCTGTTGTATCCAGTCCGAAGCCTCCCCCGAATTACGTAATGCATCATAAACCTAATTTCCTGGCTTTAGCATAGTCTTCGATGGCTGAGTCGATACTGCCGTTAAGCGTTGTGTGGTAACAGTTGTCGCTTGTGAAGACGAACCGCAAAGCAGCGGACTCTGTTCGCCTACGTGGGATGAATCTCTCGGTACATGGATAGATGCTTCCAATCTGTGCATCATGTATCATCATCGACGGCCTCGAAACGTTTACGGACCCGTACTGCCGTCAGACACTGCCAAGCATATATTCAAACTATATAAATTGTCGGATTGAACTCGCGTTGTACCTCACTCTCTTCCAAATACTCAACTCAGAAACCGGAAGATGCGCTTCGCTACTAGCTTTGCCACGACCGCTCTGCTCTTGACGTCGCTGCTATCAGCAGCAGCAGCATCAGCTCTGGAGAAGCGAGACACGCCTAATTGCTCGGAATGTACGTCGCCAACTGGGTGCCCCGGACTATGTGTGGGCGGCAGGTATGTTCTAATCACTGTGTCACGGATTCATGTATCCTGATCATACGTTTGTAGTGGTTGCGTGAACATCTGCGGTGATCCAATGGTTGTCCCTTGCCCTGTATGCTCTGGCTTCCCGGACAATTCAAAGAATTGCGGTCTCGCACTTAACGGCTCATGCATTCTTGCTACCTTCTAAACGGTGCGAATATCTCAGCTGGCTGCAATGTTATACGTGTGTTCTGATCTGGCACGACGTTCTAGGTCTTTCAACATTCTCATGACATAAGGACTACGTGCAGCCTGTATGCTAACTCACGACGATCAATCGCTTCGGCGCCGACTCCTATCTCAGTTGGGAGCTAGTACTGTGTATTCAACCTGTCACGTAGCTAGTTCCATATGACGAACTCATGAGCTGTAGTAATTGTTCACTCCGAATCTTTAACTCGAGTCCCTACGGGAATTGGTTTGAGGTTTGACCATGTCCAGAAATGGTACTCTGTAGAATGAGTTTGGCCGGCAGACGCCGGCATTGCTAGGTCTCGGTCCTCGGAGCGCGCATGAGCAACGAAACTGGCTCTCTCTACGACCTCTCAGACTACGTGTTGTGTACTACAATAATAGCATCTGCTGCTGCACATTACCTTGCACGATGGTCTTACTGCGATTTGCGCCTTCTCCAACGGGTGCGCTCCACCTCGGTGGTCTACGGACCGCTTTGTACAACTATTTGTATGCGAAGAAGTTGGGTGGGAAATGGATTTTAAGGATTGAGGATACAGACGCAGTGCGTACCAGGATGAGCTTGCCTTATGAGAGAGCTCATTATATGGATAGACAAGAGCAGTACCGGGTGCTGTAGACGGGATACGAGCAGCACTGGCATGGGCGGGTTTGGAGTACGACTTTGGTATGTCATGTTGTCTTGTTCGTGTACGGTGAAATATGTGCTGATAACCTGTATCACCAGGTCCTGGAAAAGAAGGATCTCATGCACCATACTTTCAGGTAGCTTAGCTCAGCTGCGCTTGCACGCCTACGAAGCTTACAATGTGTTGCCCAGTCGGAACGTCTAGATCTCTACCGTATTTACGCCAAGAAGCTTCTTGATGTGAGTCCGTAGGGCCTCTATACACTGGCCAGGGGGCTGATTGTGTACGCTACAGTCGGGACACGCGTATCGTTGTTTCTGTTCACCAGATCGATTGGCCGCCACGAGGGAAAAGCTCGCTCGAACGGGATCCAATGACACATATGATAAAACCTGCTTACACTTGACTGAGGAGGAAGCAGCCAGACGTGTACGGGCAGGGGAGAAGTATGTTGTTCGGTTGAATGTATGTTGCACCTACCTTCAACCAGAGTCACTCCTAACGTGACCAATTACTAGGACAGCAACTTACCGAAGCGAAAGAGTCCGAAGGATATAGTTTTCGGCCAGTTGAAAGATGCACACGCTTCATTACCTACGGATCCAGTACTGCTTAAGTCGGACATGTTTCCTACCTACCACCTAGCTTCTGTCGTGGATGACCATGAAATGCAAATAACGCACGTTCTACGCGGAGAGGTACGTTTTGATAGCATATGTCGAATTGTATACTAAAATTTGCTATTTAGGAATGGCTGCCTTCTCTACCATTGCATCTTGATCTATATGCCTGTCTGAACCTCGAGCCTCCGCAATTTGCTCATCTGCCGCTGTTGCTCAACCCTGACGGCACAAAGATGTCGAAACGCAAAGGAGACGTCCAAGTGTTTGACTACAAGGTTTAGTGTGCGATTAGAAGGTCTTCTCTTGACTGATACCTTTCCGCCTCTAGAGAAAGGGATGGGAACCCGGTGCACTCTTGAATTGGCTTGCATTATCTGGTTGGGGAGTACAAGCCGAGCCAGAAGGTCCTGAGCTCCAACATACAGAACATAAACAACCTCCGGACAGCACCACAGTGATGTCGATGGACGAAATGATACATGAGGTACGCCAACCATCGCTTCCAGGCCGGACTCAGCCTAATGCATATTATGAAGTTCGACCTGAGTTCTATCACTTCGAGACGGACAGTCATGGATGCGGGAAAACTTGAATACTTGAACAAGCATCATCTGATGCGCGAATTGACCACTGACGACGGCCTCTCGAAAATGGCTGAGCGAGCACACGACACAGTGAAGACCGCTTTCCCTGCTAGGTCAGACGATGTCCGTATGATGCTTGCATTGTCATTAATCTGTTGAACAGCCAACACACCTCAGTCTCATACATCAAGGAAGTGATTCGATCGTTGGAAGTGGGCATTTTGTGGCCTACCGTTGATTTCCGTATCTCACCTGCGCTTTTCCTAGGCTCGTATTACGAATTTGCACGATATCCCTACGTTGGCGCCATATTTCTTCACCGACAGGCTCGAACCTGAATATTGCCATGATGGTGCATCCATGTTAGAGTCTCTGATGCTCCAGCCTGAAACCTATAGTATGTACCTGTCTCTGTTTGTCCCCGGTATATATGCTAATCACCGCTCAGCTTCCATCCTGGCCGGTGCGATCAGCAAATTAGACACCACTCAATGGGACGTTAAAACGTTACATGACGTCCTTGAGGCGGAGCGAGAAGTGCTGGCAGTAAAACAGAAGTTCTATATGATGGCACTCAGACATGCATTAACGGGCATGAAGGCATGTGCATTGGTTCCGCTAGATTCAGTCTTCTAATCCTCCGTCTGTCCAGGCTGGTCCTCCTATGGCTACTGTGATGCACATCTTGGGCAAGGAGAGGACGCTGCTGAGACTCCAAATGGCGCATGATTACGTCGCGTCCAAGTAGGCAAAAGTCAAGCTGCTGATTGTATACGCTACATATGTGGTATGTGTAAAATATCGTACAAATGCTATGATCTACTATGCTACGTGCAACGCGAGCAATACAAAAGCGACATCAAAGTGACTCCCATCCGCCGCTGTCTACGGTGCTTTCCAGTTTACGGGCAATCAAAGAAGGTATACCGTGGTGTAGCCATGTCTTCCGGACTTCTTCCCACCGTATGCGGTGGAGATACTGTCTCCTGCCGCGCCTGGATATATGGATTAGTATGGAGACTAGCTTTATGCAGTGAACACTACCTCATGGAAACGTCCGCCTCTCCGTGGATATCCAGATACGGTGATTGGCCGAAGGCACCGTTATTGGCGTAAAGATATAACATCGCGCACCGTTTGACCAGGAAATACATGCCAATGGGTCCAGAACATCTAGAGTGGCAATTACAATCAGAGGAGGTAACATAAATCAATAGAAGGCACGCACTCTCTCATGTGCATATTGCACTCTCCTCGGCCTTGATTCTCGTGGTCCACGCAGCAGTGGCTTTGGAAGCAGCATGTCGTACCACAAATTAAACAAATTGCAGCATCTTGAGCGACAGTTTTGCATCGTGGGCATGTCATCAGTTTGTCCTGGTCCGTAAACAGCGTATCCAAGATCACCGGCAGCTTCGCGATCTGGTATACGTTTGGATATTCCAGGACAATTCCGAAGTTAGATTGGGAGGCGACCGTTGAGTGGCCGTAGTGTGCACACCAACCAGATAAAGCGTTCTGGAGCGTATCCTGGTTGGGCAGATCCGAAAGGGCGGGGATACCCAGCAGACGCAGCAGACGTCGATATTCGCATACATCGCTTGTGAAGGCTGGGGTGGGGAATGCCGAAGGAAGTACAGCGCGACAGAGGATGGCCGCGCGTCGAAGGAAAGGAAGTGTGAACGTGTACAACATCTTTTCAATCCGAGCTTCTCCAAACGCTTGGAACGCGACTTCCGCCGCGTGCTCGAAAACTGGTGATGGGCGCACGACAGACATAAAGAACATACGCACATCGCCGAAGATGTCCGAGTACTGGCGTTGAGTTGGTCCTGGTAAGCCGTTGTTTCTGGACTTGGATAGAACGTAGAGAAGACCGATCACGCTGCGCGCCAGGCATGCGTAGTACGTCAGGATTAGTATGTGACGAAGCATGTCTGGTGCAACAGCTGCTGCCTCCACAAGAATGGTGAAAGGGTCCCGAGCAAGGAGCGGAGATGAATATGAGGTGAACGATGAACGACTCCATTCCGGCAACAGACGCTTAATGATGGCCTGTCGTACTGCGTCTTTCCCCTCATCTGGTCTTCCCTTAAAATGTAAAGCGACAAGTTTCGAGAGACAGGTCATGAGTCCTTGGAGCATCCGAGACTGCGAGTCGGTGAGGGAATCCGCGACGGTCGTACCTGGTAAGCCGCTGCCACGTTGTGCGACCTCAAGACAAGCAATGGTATAGCCAACGAGCTCCTCTGGAAGGTACATGCCTGCACCTCGTTCACCCGGGTCAGGCTCGGGTCGATCACGTAAGTGGCGTGTTTGGGACGAAATAGTCTTCGCGACTACCATCATAGTGTCGACCATCTTATGCACCTCCATGGCATCGGACTTGTCAGACGACCGAATGTACGATTGATACGCAGAATCTTGCGCAGTCCAGAAGACGAACTCTCCAGTTCCAGTGCGAAATTGCAGGGACTCGAGGTGCGGGTCGGGTTTGGACTTTAAGATGCTGATACCGGCTGCACGGATCCAATCAGGAAACGGATAATCGATAAGTGTGAGTTTTGGGTCCGGGGAAGTGACTGGGAGGATTACGTTGCCCAAACATTTGCAAAGAGGACAGATGTATTCTTTGCGGGGTATACTCTCCGGATGATTCCTCGTCGCCTGCGCCCGATGACGTTGTCGAATCGACGAGCTGTAAACTATGAAGCATTCTAAATGCATCATATGACTACAGATGGATGCGTTGAGACCGAAGCGGGTATATTGCGGTGAGAACCCTTCGAAGGCAGCTGGACGGTTCTTCGCTTCCTTGGAGGCCGCATCCAGCGGAGGGAAGTCAGCATCTGCAGGTAAGACTTTGCATACGTCGAGCGAATCCGGAGCGGTAAGTACTTCGTTCATGTATGGGTGCTGTGGGTCAGGATAGCGGCGTAAAAGGCGACTGGGCTGCACAAATCCGAGCGAACCGAACGCCTTGGACGAGTTGAGCGGCTCCTGGCACACGATGCAACTGCCGTAGGAGACTGGTGTCTCGACATCTTCATCTTCATCCTCGTCCATCTCGTCGTCAAAGTCGCCGAATTGGTGTGCGAAACTGGCCTGCTGAGCTTTCATCTGCTTCATCAGGGCTTCTTGACGCGCTTTCGCCGCACGTTTCTTTGCTTCGTCGGGATCGATGCCACTAGATGGCGTCGTGACCTGACGACGAGCTTGGACCTCATGAGGCTGATGTTCCTCGATCTTGGAAAGTATCCAACCCACCCGAGCCTTGTAGACCTTGTTATACTTCAGGTGGTTTTCAAGGGCGCAGAGAATATCGACCAAAGTCTTGCTGTCGTCAAAGACTTTGTGTACAGACAGGCTACTAAGGACTTGTGGCCTTTCCACGAGACCGAGCATGATAAGATGTATAGCCTGGTCCAGGATCGCTTCTGCGGATGGTGGTGCGGAGCCTGCTGCGTCCGTAAGACTGACGACGTTGTAAATGCCGTAGAACATGATCTGGAGCAGGACCTCTGACTCGAAAACAGATGCAAGAGTGGAAAATGGGCCGCGTGTTATGTTCGACGCCTTGGGTACCAACACCGGGTCGTCTATCCCAGTCTTCTTCTTGAGCCTATTCCGTAGCACTAGGTCCACCTCTTCCCGTTTGTTGCGTGTATGGTGATAGAAGAAAGGATTAACTTCGTCGAAAGCCTCATCCTTCAGCTCGTACATGCCGGAGTCCGTAGTGGTCTCTGGAGCCTTGAAGTTTGCGACATCCAAAAGTACTCTGTCGAAACAGACATCGTCCGACTTGCGTTCCGCTACACGCTTCACGAGTTCGGTGTAGGTGCAAGGGCCTAGTGCAAGAGCGTGAACAATTTCTCTGCGCACTGCTTGAGGTAGGGGCATCTTCGTGGCGTTCGCTGTCTCCGTAAGTAATGTAATAAGGACGTATAGGAACTCTTCGACCATGTTAGCAAGCTGGGTATTGTCGTATATCGGGTCCATAGTGGCTCCTGAGAAATACCCCACAAGATGGAAACGATCCAACATGCTGACCATCACGGAGTTTGGATCGAGGATAACCAAGGCGGCCTGCAAAATGAACAGATCCTGGTCGTAGCATAGCTCTCGAAGCATGAAGTCTCTGTAGTGCATAACCTGGCCACGAATGGCGAACCCATTGCGGACCCATAATCCAGCTCGTATTTGAGCTACCATTGCGATCACTAGAATCAACCATGAGCAAGGACACTAACTAGGTATCAAATACCGGTCACTGACCTCGCAAAGGATAGTCGATGATTGTTTGAACCGCTTGTACGCTGGCATTCCGCAGGCAGACGTCCCGTATGCTCGATAATCCTACTGTCTGTAGCTGAGACTCGTCCAGTGTGTCGATGTGTTTGAAAAGCTCTGCTAACAACCACTGCAACGAGTGGTGAAAGCTGACCGATCCCTCCATCACGTCGAACTCGACGACTTCATATGTAGTCTCCGCAAAATCAACATGGTGGAACGAGACCCGCGGGAACCTGGCCTGATCGCGTTCCTCATCGTGTACCGCTGACACCATAAGGATATGATGCATCACTGTGGTAATCGCAGAGACGAGCTCCGCGACTGTCGCTCTGGAGAACGCTTCGCCGTAGACCTTGATGACGCGAGAGAGTGAGAGCGTCACATTAAATACGCTGATCCAGACGTCTGTCTCATACTCCACATGACTTGCAACAGCGCGTTTGTTGGGGTTGATGCACATGAATAGCTGGCACACTTTGGAGAAATGCGTGATGAAATCCCGGTTGTGAGCGATGAGCTGCTGCACCGGCTCGTTGTGGCAGAGATAACGTAAGTCGCTGAAAATCGTCATGAACCGTTTCGATCTGAACGGAGGCGCATCTACGTCGATTTCTATCGGGGTAGTCGGATTGGGCGAGATGCGCTTGTCCCGAATTTGGTTCCCGAAGAAGGCAGTGATAATGGTCAACAAGCGTGATACGATGTTGTGGTGGCGAACAAGATAGAGTGCAATGGATGGGACTGTGAATAGCTGAAGAGCAAAGTATTTGATTGAGGTTTCCGCCTCGCGATCGGTGAGGAGGTACGCATCGATAACTCGGCTGTAGACGTTTGCGAAATGAGACGCTATAACACTTGATTAGATGTGTCTCGGAGTGAACACAAGAAACGCACCAAACGCCAATTTATGCTCGTGGCTGAGAGTAAGTAATGAAGCATATACTTCTTTCAGGTTCAGTCTAGGTTTCTTCCATAGCTTCGTGTGGTATAGCAACAGCCAGTCTAACCGCGCGGGATCAACGATATCAGTGACAAACTCGTGAGAGTCCGTGAATCCACGAGGGTAGGTCTGCTTTCTCTTTGAGAGGAGCTCGGTCGCAATGACTTCTCTGAGAATGAGTTGGTCCGTGCCGATGCGACTCCGAGTGAGATCCAGGAGCCACTCGATAATGACCGCGGCTACTTGCTCCCTGAACGTATCATATGCGCGACGAATAGTGACTCCCAAATCAATTTGTGCAATCGTCTGGCCAAGCTCCAGCAAGCGAGTTGTCGTGCCGCTCATCTCGATTATCTCTCTCCCAAATTCGTCCACCCTGTTCGCGATGGCTGACGCCTCCTCTCTCGTCCGATTTGTTGTATCTCGAAGGAGCTGAATGACTTCGTCGAATGAATGTTTATCGTCGTTCCACAGAATGACGCAGAAATGTTCTTTGGAGGACATAGGATCGCCTGTGATTTGGGACACGAGTTCTTCCTCGTTCCTTGGCGCCAGGGTTTCTTCTGGGGAGTAGTCCAAAGTGTCCAAGACATAATCGATCGCATAACCCACGGTCCTGCACATTGATTCGTGCAATTCTTGGGGTATCGCCACCCTACCGGGATAGTTTTTCACGGATGGGACCTCCGAACCCGGGATCACTCTGGGAGCAGACTTCGGAGTAGACTGCTGAGTTCGTGTGATAAAGTTGCTGACGTATTCCGTAGCTTCGGGGGTGAATGGATGGTACGGACAGTTGATTGAGCTACGCCATGCTTCGACATCACCACAGTCGCAGCAACCACCCGATTGTTGAGCGATGAAAAAACTGACGCTATGACCAGTGTGATCTGTAGCCTCAAAGCACCTCGGACAGAGTACACAGCTGTCGTCGAGCGCGCAGTCCCTATAACACAGTGCTCAGTGACACGATAGCATGCCAGTTATGGTGTTACGTACTTGCAGCGGAAGCAGCTTTCTCCCTTCGCAAATATATGTCCGCATGGCCTGCCAGGCGTAATTAACGGCTCCTTGTTCAGATTCGAGCGAGCTTGCACCTCGCTCAGAGTGGCGTGTAAAGGAAGACTTGAGTTGGAGTTCGGAAGGAAGAGGTGCGCATAGGAGCCCCAGAACGAGTCATAGAGCTCCGAGAGTATCTCTGCCCGGGTCGCAGGCGTGAATACGTATTTCCTGGACCCAGGCATGGTATCGAGTATGAACCGTAGTCGAGCCAAGGGATCAGACGACCGGTCGCGGGGATGCATGGATCCTAAGAATTTGGTAGGAAAGAAAGACGACAAGCCAGACATCTTGGGATTGCCCAAAATTGGGCAGTCCTGAGTAAGTGCTGCTAGTTGCCAAGCTCAGAGGTCGTGATGAAAAGCCGAGATGGTCGTTGTCGATGAGACTGAGCAGAGGATGGACGCGCGCGCGCTCGCTGTATATCTGACAAACGCGGCCGCTTGCTGGGCGTTCAAGCCGCCAAGTTCGTCATATCAACGTGACAAGGACCCTGAGCAAGCATTGTATTCACGCACAACCAGGCTGCATGATGACGACAGACAGTGCAAGCAGAGTTATGAAAGTATACCGAGGACGCTACCGTTCAATGCGCCACATTCAACTTCAAGTTTAGTTAAGAAGACTACCTGTATTGTGTGAGCCACCGCTGGGTTCCAGCACTAATATCTTCCGGAGAGCTGTGTTGTAGGCAGCCATGCAAGCCGGTACTCGACTGACCGTAAGGCTTGCAATCGGTCGAAGGATCATTGTTGTGCACTTGACCCAGCCTATATACAGTGAAAGGTAAAAATAGGAGGTCTACAGCATGACTAGAATGTTTATTCGGGCTGTGTAACGATGGATTGCACTTGTTAGTGAGGACAGTAAGGACTATGCTAAGGCAGCAACGTTGAACTTGGAAATCCGAGTGAGGTGAGTTCGGTAACAGTATGATTGTGACTGTCACTGCGCGTCCGTCACATGAAATGCAGCTCGTTCTTCACCTAACCTTAGACTTGGGCCAAAGGTGCTGTATCATGATTGGCCGCTCCGTCAGCGTCCACGATAAAATGTGAATTGCAGCATTCAGGAACGGAAAATACTCTCACTATTTTCATGGTTTACTACATACAGCTAATAGAAGCTTATTACTGTGGCAGCCAGCGGCTGAGCACATCCAGTCCAGCGACAGCAGAACTTGCTTGAACTCCCTTGGCCACGTGGCGCGGATAGGTCAAGCGTCTCGCCTTCCTGCTTTCTCGCGCACAGTACTACTTAGCCTCGAGAGTGCAATTGCAACCTTTGCATCGACCATATATCTCGTGCAGTCATGAATTCGTCGACTTCATCTGCTACGTTATCTGCCGCTGTTGTCTCTCTTGCCGAGCCACCCACCCGGCTTATGGATGGTCCCGCCATGGACTACTTCCTCATGGAGGCCGTCAATGCGTTGCGTGCCTCATCCGCCGTCGCAGTCGCCAGGACGAAGAAGATAGAACAGGAGATGATAGAAGCGGGTCTTCTTGTTCAACCTCCTATACCTCCACCAGTACCAGCAAAACGAGATTCGGCCGCAAGCACGTCGTCGAAACCGGATGGCAGTGTCAATGAGGAGGAGGAAGCAGTACGCATCAGGCTGGAGGCTATTGGCATGCACGTCGGAGCGAACATTGCTGAGAGGTGTGTAGGAACTATATGTCTCGTATTTCGGCTGAAATAATGGTATTATGACGTTAGACTCTGCCACGATCGTACACTCTTTTCCGATACTCTGGATGCAGTCAAGTTCATTTGCAAGGATCTATGGTCTGCTTGCTGGGACAAGCAAGTGGATAACCTTCGAACAAATCATAGGGTGGGCTACCATACTCTATTCTGTCGGACTAACGGCAAATCATTATATGTAGGGCGTGTATGTTCTCCAGGATAACTCCTTCAAACCCATCCAGCGGATATCGAGCTGGCAAGGGCGAGCTGATGCCTTGCGGAAAGCCAAAATCGTACGTCACGTTCCATGTATGTCCAGCGGATACTAACACGAGACAGTATGTTGCGATGCCAGCGGGCATCATCAAAGGTGCATTATCTCGACTAGGTTTTCAGGCCGTTGTCGTTCCAGAGATTACCACGTTGCCACAATGTAGGCCGAGTTTTGAGTCCTTTATAAGACTTATCATTGATGTCTTGCAGGTACATTCCAAGTGAAACTTCCTAGGGGGTCATAGAATCCAAGCTAGCCGAACCATTCTAGTTTGAACGAGGGACAGTACAAGGATCTATACCCTCAGGTATCATTGCTGTGCGAAATCACGAAGATGATACAACAACACTCTCCCTCGGGTATTGCCAACGGCAATGTACTCGCTCTGAGAGGAGAAATCGATACTGGTCACATGCCCTAGAGGCGTGCCAGAGGTCGGCCAGTTGGAGAAGACCGTCACAGAAGGCAGGTGGACCTGTCATGAAAGCAGGCGGTGTTAGACGTTATACCCAGAAGCATGCAAGAGATAGACTTACCAAACGCATTTGGTCCTTTTTAGAGTCACTAGCCATCGCCATGAGCTGGGAATTGTGGTTGAAGCGTAGCGATGTTATGGATGTCGTCAGGTTACCGAGTGACTTTATCGGGTTCGGTTTGTCGCCCATAAAGGATCCACCGTCCTGAGAACCGTACACATTGACGATACCATGTCGAGAGCTATCATGTATATGTCAGTTGTGGTCCTTGGCACTTAGTTCCCATAGAACTCACCCTATTCCGAGGTATTGGCCAGACCTGTCACCGCCCATAATCTGACTCCCATATCCACCGTCGTCCTTCCATTTCCGCAAACATCTTCGCTCTCCTACGTCCCACACATACACCTCCGAATCTTCTCCCAGACTCATGAGCTCAGTGTGCCCATCTCGCCCGCTAGTCCACCATAGACTTTTTACTGCAGAGTTCATCTTGACGCTGCCCACAACTTGGCCCGCGCCTGACCGCCAGTCGACGAGGTGTACATATCCGCGGCGACCAGCGACTGCGAGTACTTCGCCGCTGGGGTCAAACGAACATAGTTCCATGCTGCCGTCTTTCACGTCTGCGCCAGAAAATGTGGTACCCCATAGACCTCGTGGTGACTTGAGAGCGGCACCTGTTTGGAGGTCGTAGGTGTAAAAGAATGGTCGTTGGCCTGTAAGGAGCACTGTAGACCCGATAGGATGGAACAGAGCCGTCGTAATCGGTAAATTAGGTATATGCACCGTTTGCAGATGTGGATTTGTGTGACCGTCGACCTGCAATTCGTTCAGAATGATACGGTATAGAGTCGGATGGTCATTAGCTCACGTTGAAAAATCTTAGTCGCCTATCTTCACTTGCGGTAAGGAGCAATGGTGTATCTGTGGACGGGTGAAACTGTATAGCTTTTATGGCGCCTTCTGCTGGGGCTGAAATGTTCGTGTCTCGTAGACGTTCGATTGAGAGCGTTCCCTGTTGGAGAGCCTTGCGCCTACGACCCATGATCCCGTCAGTCGAGGCGAGTATGTCGGGCAAGTCCTCGTCCATATGGTCATCCTCGTCTGATGACTCTGCCGCCCTCCGTTTCTTAGACGGGTGCAGTTTCGACCGCGCCTTCTTCGCCCACTCGGGAGTTGGGTTGATTCTCTCGAACTGCCGACGCAAGCGACGCTCGTATTCCCTACCGCCGACAGCATCTTCTTCGGGCGCATCACGTATCTTGCGGAGCCGCTTGTTGCTGGTCAAGGAAACTTCTAAGGTTGCATCGTCTGGATCAACCCATGCAGGAGCTTTGCCCTGGGTGGCCTTGGAAGTAGACGCGACAGGCTCTGCGGGAGATTCCTCAAATTCAGAGTCGCTATCTTCATCCACCTCCGGCGGCGTAGCCTCTGGCTCGCGCTCAGGTTCCTCCTCATGCTCCATGATATCCATAGGGTCCGCCTGTGAAATCTCATTCGACGGAGCAGCATCCGCATCGTCCACGAAAAAAAGCTAAGGAAAAGAAGTACAGTAAATTACCAATATGGCAACGGACAAGGACGTACCTCGCTGTCCAGCATAGTCTGAAACTGCGTCGCGCCTTCGTCCTGTTCATCCTGCTCGTCATCCGAGACAATCAAAATGTTCTCATTTATCGGAGCCGGTACGTATGTCTTGCCAAATAGCATACTCTCGAGTTTTCTCTCTTCATCATCTTTGCTCGCATCGTCCAACAAGGCTAAATCCGATACTTGAGAACCCAAGGGCTGAGCGACCTTAGGGGGCGCCTTTGTAGTTTTCTGTCGTTTGTGCGCGCGCTTTCCCATATTTCGCAGCTATTGAATGCAAAGCTCGTAAACGGAGTGATGAGGTAGCCCAGAGCGGAATGCAAGTGCGTGAAGCTGCAGGGATCGAAGAGCAATTGCAACTGAGCGCTTTAGAAATTCTTGTCGGCAATCACCGGTGCCGGTGAATTGGCGCTACTGGGAACGCTTCCTGCTCCTGACCACGAACAACCTCTCCCGCTGCGGCAGAGGCTGACTTAGCTGTACATTGGTGCTCATGATGCAAATGACACTGAATTCAACGTATCTTTACGGGGACCCTCCATGGCACCAGCAACCTCCGGCACCATAGGCTTGACGGCTTTCCTCGCAACGGCGACAAGAACACAGCTGGTTATCTTCTATGTCGGCCTTGGCAGTCTTTCCACGGTGCTATGTGCTGCTTTGACTTATGCTATCGCACGTATCGTTTTATACAGACGACGACTTCGCCAATCTGGAACATGGCCCGGCTGGAGGCGGTTTATGTGTTGTTCATCCCGCATAAAGAAGCCTACGAAGTTGGGACGTGCACAGGTATGTGCTCTAACAAATATTTTACTTGAAGATCACATAGTCTTTGTGATGTCTAGAGCAATCCTCCTTTAGCTTCGCCACCAGCATGGGCGTTGGCGTATAAGCAGCATTTTGAAGTAGACCCTTCCGACTGCTTTTCAGCGTCGGTCTCGCCGCATGGTATGCCAATGTTACGGACCCCTATACCACCGCATCTAATGGAGGAAGAGATATCTGGACTATCCCCGGCGCTCCTAAGATCTGAAAAACCTCTCAGCATCGACACTCCCCTGGCAGTACGTCCTCAACCGGGTCCACGTATCGTAGTGGACTACGATAACGCTTCAAAGCGTCGGTCTCACCATGATACTGTTTTTCCGGTGTACCCTGCACTTTCAGCCGAAAAACAAGTTATCGACTATCTCTCTGTTGCTCCGCCGCATTGGTCCAGTCCTCAACTCATGGAGGACAAGCTTGGCCAGAGTTCACAAGCTTGCGGCCTAGCCGGCTGCGATCAATCTACACCAGACCTTAGCAACATACCACAATCTCCTACACCGGGATACGTGGATTCAAAGTCACCTGGAAGAACTAACCTCGAACAAACGAAACACTGCGGGGCCAACCACGACACGGAAACTCTGGAGTGTCACTGACGTGAACGTTTCTATCGACTATTCGAGCTTGACTGCTGAGCTATTCTGCTGTATCTTGTCACTGTTATGATATCCTCGTTCGTCTCTTTGATCACTGCTTTGGTGTATACCCCGCTATTTTGGAATTTGTTGTATAATTCATCGGCAGCATCTCCAAACTCAAGTTTTTCATACGAATAACCCTATCTATCTACACTGGCGTATTCTGGCGATCCCCAAATACAAGGACGATGCAGGGACGGAGTCCATTTGATCACTGGCCGCGGCGCGTGCGTATGTGCGCGCGCGCAGAGACGAGCGCTTTCCGTTAGAGCCTCCTCTCTCGACTTCGACCATGCAACAGCGCGTTCTCGCTTTTACTGTATTGTCGGCATGCCTCTTACTGTCTGTATGGATGTTCGTACTCATTGGATTGCAAGACCCAGAGCTCACCCTCGGATTCTTGGGCAACACTTTTGACATCATAAACCCGATTCGTGTCCCTGTTGACTCGTCCGAGAACAAGAATCCATTGGCTACCGCGACTTCGTCTCTAAATAACACTCTCGTCTCATTTGAACAAAGTTCTACCTCGCATTCCTGGCCGCCTTACTATGACACAAGCTCGGAGTTCTTCAACAATACTTTTGTCGTCTCTCTGCCTTCTCGGATGGATCGCCGCGTCAGCATGGAAAGGTTGCGCCAATATATATCTGCAAATTGGACGTATGTCGATGCTGTCAACGCTGAAGACAAAGAAATATCTTGGATACTCGAATGCATCAGATCTATGCGAGAGGGCGGCGCTGCGTCGACCCCTACCGAGGAGTTTGTTTGGCCCCAAGAATTCGACCCGAACCCGGATGTTTCTCATATCGACTCTCTCTCAAACGAGACTTTTTCTTGGTGCCCGCGACCGGATACTTCTACCGGATCATCTCCCGGAATCGGAACAATTGGACAACGTCCTGAGCTTCGCCCTTTGACATGTGCGACCCGCAACCTGACGGATGGACCGCCTTATTCAGTCGCGCTTCCGCCTTACATGGTCTTGACACCTTCAAAAATTGCGTGTTGGCGTTCGCATATCCAAATCTTGGAACGTTTTGCATCCGAGAACACTCTGAGCGCAAG
Organism: Pleurotus ostreatoroseus; assembly: GCA_005298045.1. Taxonomy (NCBI): domain Eukaryota; kingdom Fungi; phylum Basidiomycota; class Agaricomycetes; order Agaricales; family Pleurotaceae; genus Pleurotus; species Pleurotus ostreatoroseus. The sequence continues at coordinate 44,051 of SWBT01000238.1, read as the reverse complement.
TTCCGCGCATGAAATCGCTCTCATACTAGAGGACGACGTTGACATGGAGCGCGATATCCGGAAGCGTTTGCACGATCTTTGGGCCAACCTCTCTCGAGTGGACTGGGACATGGTTTTCTTAGGTAGGTGGTCGTTGAGTATTCAGAGCGAAAGTGCCCTTATATGCCCACTTATTCAGGACATTGCTGGTCGAACGAGGAGTATCATCCCGCAATTGCAACTTTGGCACTAGCAGATCATAAACACAGGGCTACGACACTTCACCCATCTTTGGCTCCCAAATGTACTCACGCATACGCTGTGTCTCGCTCTGGCGCTTTCAAACTTCTTCAGCACTTGCAATATCCACCCTTCGCTTACTCTCGGGCTTTGGATCAAGCTTACTCGTGGCTCATACTAAGTGGTAGAATTCAGAGCTACTCTATCGTACCTAGCATTGTAGTGCAGCGCAAAGTCACCGCTAGCGATGTCGATGCGGGTGATAGCGGGGTTGGGAGTGCCTGGAGGGACAGCCTGGACGACGGCATTCTAGCAGCATAGTCGGTCCTCATCGGCTTTAATGACAGTGGGCTTTCCTGCATTAATATATGCCGATCCGTATATATACCGCGTCCAAAGAGCTTGCTCTTACTTAGCGCATCTCACTTCAGTTTGGTAGTTGCGCCAAAGTTACGCACAGGGAGCTCGATTGTCAAGGCCCAGGCCTGGCCTTACCATTAGCGCCCAGTCGCTTGTCGTTGAAAATCGTGTTGTTAGCTAACACGCAATTATCTCGGCCACCCGTACAGGCCCTTAGTTTGAACAAGGCTCTCTCCATCATTACCACCATCGTACCAGTGTCAAGATCTTTCTAAGGTCTGCCGACAGTAACGTAAACGCCACTTTGTCGCATCGTCAGTCAGTAGCATCTTCCACTAGACCTGGATCTATACGATCGATAGTAACACTTACGCGGATGCAGACAGTCTTCAAGCTTCAAAGCTTCAAGGCTGGGCGGGCTGGGCGCGTTGTACCGTCCTCGATACCGATAATATGCCTGCGGCGGGTGAAACTAGCAGCAGAAAAGTAGAAGCTGCTCTCTCGGAGTTTCATGAGTGTCTGGTGCGCTGGGCCTCAGAATACCTTGAGTACAGTACCGCCCCTACTACGTATTTCTCTGCTCAACAGGTTTCTTAACTTCAGCAATGCCTGCATGGAAACTCCGTTGACTGAGGTTTACGATACTGTTCTGGAAAACCTGAAAGATATGTCGAATCGATTCACCCGCATCTTCGACCAAGCGACACGAGGTGTACAGATCAGACGCAACTACGCTGTCACTATCAACCGTCTTCCAGAGGAACTCTTATCCTTAATCTTTGTCTTCATCGGAGATAGTGGGAGAGACAAGATGCACATCGCCCAGACATGCTCCCTGTGGAGGAAGATCGCCCTCGGACATCCCTTCATGTGGACATCCCTCGACCTTGGTACGATTGACAATTCGTACACGGCTTCCAAAATCTTCCGTCGAGGCCAAGACTATCCCTTACGGATGCGCTGCCACGACTGGAATAATCTGCGGATTCGGTGTCTCATATTCGAGTTATCTCGATTGCAAGAACTCGATATGTCGTGGACTAGTGCCGTGCATAATGCCTCTGCAAATCGTGAGGCACCTGTGCTGAAACGTCTAACGATTTCCGTCCCCTACAATGTGAACTTATGGCCATGTTACATTCCACCACCTTTCCTGTCAGCATATCCGCGTCTGGAGTATCTGAGGCTCGTTGACTGCCGCATGCCATTCACTCCCACGAACTTCCGTGGTCTTAAGGAGCTTTCCATCGAATCCTTTGCTTTTTTTGCCCCGAAGATGGACGATGACGAGCACATCACTTCTGTTTTGAGGAGCTGTCCGGATCTCGAGAAGTTGTCGCTACAAGGAGTCAATCTGCACTCAGAACACTCCCATCCCGACTCATCTATTGTCCACCTACCGCGTTTGCGGTCAATCCAGTTAACCCTTCGCCCTTCAGACATTCTGGCTATCCTTTCGGGTATCGCGGCCCCGAACCTACGACAATGCATGTTGAAAGTTGACGGCGTGCAACTCGATGCGCATCATGGGCCGCTCATCACAGGCTTCCTCCCTAGCCTATCTCTATTGACCCTTACTGACACTCTTGTTGTCGATGAGCGCACATCAACCGTATGCGCTTTCAATACTGGTGCCCAAATGATGTTCACTTTCGTCGCCACTCAACGTGTCCCGCCAGTCACTCAGCGCACAACGCTAGCCGCTTTTGCATCCCACTATTCTATGCCTTTGCTTCAAACTGTTCGACTTTGGGCACTTCCCCCATCCGACGCCATCCTTCTCTTACGAAGTTTTTGCTCTATACAAACGTTAGAGCTCGTCTACAACGTCAGTCATGACACACCCGTCGGAAGTACCAGTATCGTTCAGAAACTCTTGCGAGAAGCAAAGGACATCGATGAGCCACTTATATGTGCAAGGCTGCATACATTGACCATGGAACGTGCTTATGTGTCCATACAATCTGTGGATGACCTCTGGGAACTCGCCGCGCTATGGCCCAGTCTACGGCGCCTGCGTCTTCATCGGTGCCAGGCAGATTTACCAATGGACGAATTGACGCAGCTCTTGACATCGGACTTATTCACGGTTGAATACTTCTCCTCTCCCTTGGCTCATGATAGCGAGATGGGCCTAGATGTATCGACTACGAGCATTCTGTGATACCACAAGTTATCTCAGTACGCTTCACGTCCGCGGCTGCATATACTCGTAAATGTTTGTAGTCAGCGTATGTGGTCTCGAGGATAAGTCGTACATAGTCCCGGCAGCCATCAGGCTGTGCACACTGATCACTAGGACTTTACGCGCTGGACGAGCAGGTATTTCAAGACTCGCTGGACATCCTTTGCTCGATGTTGAGCACCGCAAAATACATGTTTAAACCTGTAGTCAGTGATAACGCTGACTGCTTGATCCATCTAGGGGATCTACCAGCTGGCCCGGCACATTAGCCGCGGCTATCGTAATCATACGCTGCTGTGCCAAGCCTCGGGCCTCAGTAGCTAGAAGATCGAGGATGATACGACTCGTAGGTAATGTTGATAGCCACAGCGTAAACCGAAGACGAGCAGCTTCGTCCAAGGACTGTCGATTCGTATTCACAGATTCAGAATTTACCATAAATGGAGAGTAGGTTACTAATTTCGGTAACTTCTGAAGAACCAATCATCGAAGCTGAGCGCTGAGTACTAGTCCTGATATACTAATATTGACTAAGCTAACTACAATACTCTTACTGAGTACCATGACCTTTACGTTCGAATGACACTCAAGCAGCCGTGACGATACTTATGCTCGGCGATTTTGTCCATTCGGAAGAAGAGTCCATATCTCGTGAACAACAGACATCATACTGTGTATGTGACCGGTGTGGAAGAGAGTCCATATTCTGTGGAGCCCGTTGGCTAAAAATAGCTTCAGATTTAGGTGGATAGTAGATATGAATGATAGCTTACAGGACATCCATCGACTGTCTCAACCACAGCGACATACATCTTTGAGCCGACGTAAGACGGATCCAAAATTGGCATTGTGAATGCGTTTGGCGCTGGACCCGGAGCCATCACAGGCACTAAAAGACAGCGCATTTAGATGAGCCCAGAGCGAAGAAATGGTGGTACAACTCACGCCCGAAATTTGGGGCCAAATAAGATCCAAGCGATGCCAAAAAATCCCCGTCCGAGAACCCTTGTGTAGAGTTCAAGGACGCTGCAGTCGGCGGAGTAGGTCCAGGAACAACCCATACACTGTAGGGGGAATAACCGCTGTGGCAGAAGTCGGACACTGAGTAAGAAAATGGGAAAGATTCGCCGCCAGTGACGGTGCTTCCGGCTGCGGGTTCAGTGATACCGTTCAATGGCTCGACGAAGACCTGACGACGTTGGAAAGATGCAGGTGAGCCGAACGCGGCACCGCCAAGTGCTAGCACGGCAATTAAGAAGGAGGGGGTAGACATAGAGTGCATCGCGGAGTAGACCGGAGTCGTGACAAGAGCAACTGTCTAACGACTTTGTCGACCGTCTACGCTTATATACTATGTTGAAGGGTAGTATGACGGCCGTGGCGGTCCAACTTGATGTTGCCATTAACATTGACCCTCCAATTGGCCACAGCTCTATAGAATGCAAGTGAGAGGGAAAATATCACACAGAATCTGTTGCATTGAAGATGAAACGCGGAGTAGCGAACCCGACAAGATTGGCGCAATTACTCACCGATGCGTTACTCACTTTCTCACTAAGGGGACGCTGCCTTTCTCCCCGGTTGATCTACTAGTCGAGACAGTTGACAGCAGACCGTACCTTGCGCTATGACAAAGTAACACATGTGAGTTATTTCTACAACGCAACATTTGATGAATGATGTATTGGTGGCGGACGTGGGATAGAAATTATGAAGTCGTACGAGATGCATGATAGGTACGCCGATGGCCTTTTGTAGCAAGGTACTTACTAAATTTTGCATCTATTTGGGCTCGCATGTTACGGCTGTGATAAAACTGCGATCTGAGACGGCCCAATGCTGGCTGGCCCAATTAAATCACCGGCGTCCCGATCTATAAGGATGGAAATGTAAGATGTCGAGATTTTACTTCGATGGGGCAAGCCTACTTAGCAGGCTATGCCGGACAGTCGGGGACTGTTAAAATCAAAAGCGACTACTGTGTACTTTCAGTATGCAAACATGTGATCCAAAAATGAGAATGAAAGCGCATCGTCGGGCCGCCCATGAGAAGCGGTGAAAAGCTTACTCGGCCTTGGTCACTTTCCTATTTCAAAGCTGACTTGAAGAATGCTGAAGAGGCAAGCGCGTAGACACCAAGTCTAGAGGCTAATGTCAATCAGCAGAAGCTTGAGGATATCACGGGAGAGGAGCTTACATAGTAAAGTTTTGTTCTTAGTCTGCTAAACAAGGAACGCCGGCCTCTATATACCATACTCCTAGACGCTGCAACAAGCGCACATCGCAATTCACGGTATGTGTCTGTGGACATGACAGAGGTACCGATAGAGGGTAGGATTGAGCCCAAAGACGATTGAAGATAAGATATCACCTCGTGTTCACGGGCAGATGTTAGCATATATGCAACCCACACGCTGTGATTGCTTATTCGGAGAAGTTTTGATAATGGCATGGAAGAGGATGACGTTACGTCAGTTTGGTACCGCCTCTTCACTCCGCTAGTGTCTTGCTGTTGCTCTTGCAGCTTACTGTAAGGTCGTAGGCCGATTGACAATACGGATGTGTCCACATGCATCAATTGCTTTTCAGGAAACTCCATGCCGTTCCATGCATGTACTGACGGGACATGTATGAGTACAGCTACAGCACGGCACGGAAGATGGAAATCTAAGACGAGAAGGAGGATTGGGCCAATGGCGTGTTGAAGATTGGGACAACTTTACCAGCGAGAAGCTTCATATGTCATATTTGCTGTTCGACTAGTCTTGATTTTTTCGCGGTACCGTCAACGACGCTGTATGAAGTTAAAAAAGAGCTGATTTCTCAGTAAGACGGAGTCAGCCGAGAACCTGACTCACAATCTTCGAGTCTTAGCTGGAAACTTCCGCTAGGTAATACTCGGGGGAAGAAAAGTAGTGGAGTATATCGATGCGAGCTGATTCGTTGGAGTTGGTCAGTCACTATGTTTGCTGAATTTAGGTGCAATGTATACCGGTTCAATCTTCGCGCCAAAATCGTCATCGACACAGCGGGGAACACTGGAGTATCTGTGATCGGTGAAAGGAGCGACGATACTGCAGGAACTCTGAATGACCCCTGAGTAGAAGACGAATTTATAAAAATGAAGAGCCTGGCTGCAATATGTCTATGACGCACCGCTCATCGCATGTTCAGCCAAGGCAGCTCTGCTCACCAAACAGTATTCGTATTTGCGAGCATAACTAGGCCGGAAATTGAGACACCCGCGCTCTAAAGATGCAGCGCCGGAAGACATTGGTGAAGCATTGCCATACGTGGGTCGATGACGATCCTGCCAGGAAAGCGATACGGCACTTTGACAGTTTCGGTCGACCTATCCCTGAGTGGGAGGTTATCCGCCACACTTTGGGCCTGGACACATGCGTGAGGATCACGAAGTAGAGGTACATGAGCGGGCACACCTAATAGATGCCGATGAGCGTTATAGTGCTTCCATGCATCAACGCGGTGCTGGCTGGAAAGTACTACTCCGTGTTATGAGGACCGCGAGTTCGTTTGCCTGGGAAATCTTTGGGAACATGAGCTGGATCGTTCTGATGACTGAATGGAACATCGCATGAATGAGCCATCTCGGGCATGACGAGCCGGGGGTCGGAGCAAGCAGGAGTGCCCCTGCAGTAAACAAGGAATCCTGAGCGAATGATACTTGGACGGTAAGTATAGGGACCGCAAGGTGCAAAGTGATGAGGAACAACGAACAGCACTCGGAAGAGACGTTGACAGCCCAGGCACCTTGAACAGGTCGATTCCCTGCACGCTTCTGCCGCTGACCGGACAGGGCATTGTAGACGCCTAGCAGTATTCAGTAGGCGCGTTGGAGAGTTCTACAGCCGCCATTCAGATGAAGCAGGCTGGGTCGCTGAAGGCGTGAGAACCTTATGCGAGGCTGGCGGAGGAAGCAAACACAGCCACTGAGTTCTCCAATCAGAGCTCGAGCCCTCAAGATGCTATCAAGGGCCTTCAAGGAAATGGATTGGTGTCAGAAACCTTGTTGCGTCCAGTCTAGAATCGATCTCAGCGCGAGTTACCCAAACGCAAAACGGGACGTGCAAACTCACTAGCTCTGAATTTAGCAACATAAGCGGTGTCATGATGTGCATGGCCGTCTAAAGCGGTCGAAGTGTTCAAAGCTAATTGACCCTACGCAGAAGCGCTACAGTGGCGGAGACGAAGAACAGCCAGTCCCGTCTTCAACCTATTCTCGGCGTATCTGTTCGTCAAGTCAGCCCAGGCCCTGAAGCCTCGAGCGGAATCCTCTTGACTGTTTCGAACATATTCGTTCGACAGATGCTAGGCTGTCTAAAGGCACGCGTTATGCCATTGAACATGGAACATCGGCCATGCCAGTGAGCCGAACGCCCTCAGGGGTGCCGCATCTGTCACTTTTGGAGGAACGTGGACGCGTAGACGCGTTCTGAACGAGGCCGACCTACCACCCAATCAGGTAAATGAGAACGAAAGTTTGTAGACTGTCCTTCGTATTTAAGGCGAGAGTACCCTGCAGCAAAGCAAGCAGCCCAAGCTCTCAGCAGCTCAATACTCGTATACAATCCTCATACTCACCTACACCATCACCATCCACAACATGCAATTCATCGCCACCGCCGCTCTCGCCGTCCTCGCGGCAGTTGCGCCCGCAGTGTCTGCTCCTGTTTCTAGTCCGTTCATGGGTGTCATCAACACCCCGACGGCTTCCAGCACCATTGCTCCGGAGCAGTTGTTTGATTTCAACTATGCCGTGAGCAACTGGTGCGAAGAGGGATACAACATCTTCAAAGTCTTCGTGGTTTCTAGCCCTGATGCGCCTACGTTCGACAACGTTAATGCCGACGGTGACATTGAAAACGCTCTTGTCGATTTCGGCGAGTTCACAGTCGCGAACTTCGGTAAGCGCAACGATCAAACGGTTACCGAATGTTGCTGACTTTTGACAGGCCTTCCACCGTTGGGTAACCCTGCCCCATCATCACTGACGATGCCCTCGGTCTCTGAGAACTCCATCCAAGAGGGTTATAACATCTTCCTTACTGTCGTTCAGATCTTTACGAGCTGCCCGGTACGTATCGGAACTCACGGTGAATAATTGATATTGACATTGTCCGTTAAACAGGGGCATGTAACTGAGGAAATTGGTGTTACTTCTATCCCTTTCAACTTCGACTCGAGCGTATGAGATGCGAAACAAGACGTATAGCCATGTTCTGAGATAGACGTTCCCCGGCTTGGATTTACGCATCGTATGGTTTTCCATGGACGCCCCCGTTTCTTGATACTTTTAGACTTTATCGCCGTATTCCTAAAAACACCTGACGGACAACGAACGTTGTATAGAATAGAATGCCGTCATAGCAGTATGATAGGACATAGATATGAATGTACTTACGAAAGCCCGCTCCTACACAGTGAAAGCTTCTTTACCCAAACATTGCCGAAGGAACGGAAGAGTGACGCTATCTCAAGGTTGAGACCCTCGAAGTCTGACAGGCCTATTTTCCTAGCGGTGATAACGATACGGCCAATCCTCGTGTTGATGGAGTGAGAATCTACAGAAGACGTGAATGCTGTAGGGAGAGTGAACCCAATTTTGGAGATTGCCCGAGTCAACGTGGCTCTATAGAGGATCTCTGGGTCTAGCTTCGTATGGACGCGGGCCAAGGCTTTGACTATCTAATGCGTTGTACGGGGAGAGAATGAAGTTCGATTGCTGGCATGAGTCGAGAGTTGGTCGAGAGACCATGGAACTGTGTCGGCGCTTTTATCGCATACTTGATTACCACGTGAGAGACACGTGGCAGTGTTGATGCATGTGGTTCCGCGACGCGTCCCAGTGAGCTCGACTCGACTTGACGCGCTGTTTTCTGGTGAACTGCTTCGCTCTCAACTTCCTCCTATTCGTATCAATCACTAACCGCAGATGAAGGTCACGGTAAAGAACTGGCACGCTATTGCGCAATGGCGTTGGGATACTGGCTCTACCGAACCAGATGATGCAGATGGCGAAGGCGACGTTTGTGGCATTTGTCGCGTCCCGTACGAAGGATGCTGCCCTTCATGCAAAATGCCGGGAGACGACTGTCCACTAAGTGAGTTACATGCTTCTTGTGAGATACTTCGTCTGACACCCTGCATAGTCTGGGGAGAATGTACGCATGTTTTCCACATGCACTGCCTCCTAAAATGGATAGGAACTGCTGCATCCAAGGGGCAGTGTCCAATGGACAGGCGACCATGGGGTAGGATGCTGTTGTCCCTCTTTCTTATCTTCACTGATTTGGGATTCTTCGGTAGTCACTGCTGAAAGAAAGATTGACACAACGAGTGGCAACGAGAGTCAATGATACCCAGCATATTGGTGCCGATACCAGGGCATATCTATGTATGCCGCCCGTATGAGTATTTCGCTGTGTATACTACATTGTCGTGATTATAGCTTTTTTCATTTCAGCTACGCCATTGGAACGGCCCCGCTCAGCCGTCATAGGCCCCTTTGGCGTACTCTGTGCGGTATCAGGCAAGAGAAGGGGATTTCAAGGAAGGATCTTCAATGCTCCGTATAATCCGTGTTGGTTCAAGCATATTTTCTTTGATGAATTGCCCGTCTATCAAGAAGTCAGTCCATACGGCGCGTCGGCTTCGCGAAATTCAACTCACTGGGCGCATCGTTCTCTCTCGCTCGCCAGTCGGCCTCTTCAAGATCCTTTGCTACTCCACTCAACACATGACGTGCTACAAGTCGCTCTCTTGCCTCGGCCTCACCTAGTTCGACCCACCACCGTTCATCAAGTAAACGACCGGCTTCTATCCATGGTTCGATACTGAGGAAAGGGTAGAGTCCCTCGATGACAACGAGGCGGTGATGAGGGTATATGGAAATGGCGCGCGGTGTTGGGTCCTTGAGTTCATGAGAGAAGGAAGGTGCATAGATGATATTATGGCAATCTGAAGTGGACGTCGAAGGCAATGGTTCAGGCAAAGGCTCTCGAAGCTGTTGAACAAACTCCTTGTAGGACTCCCCATCAAACGTCCAATGGGCTCCTCGTCTGTCATGCGCAAGTTTAGGATCCGGAAAGGCGTCCAACTGAGCTCGCGTTAAATGCCATCCATCCAACCCCACCAACACCGCGCTGTTGGTATCAGAACCGTCCGACGCGCGATGTTCTCTCAGCAAGCGATTGGATTTATCAACGACAATCTGGGCGAGGGTCGACTTCCCGGAGGCGGGAACACCAGCGATGCCTACGATAAAGCGCTGTGTGGGCGGCGTCCTATGAAAAATCGTTAGGACACAGCTCTGCAGCCCACCGGTAGGCAGAATCTACGAACTGGAGCACCCTTGCCGCAAGGAACTCTGCTAGCTCGTTGGCTATATGGTCCATTATAACCTGCTTGATAAAAGTATGTGCTGTGATAGTTGGCTTCCTAGTTTCCTCGTGTCTCGCGTTCTGCTGCACGAGGCTGCAAAGGGAATACTAGACGCGCATGATACGCGACCGTATATGAGCGCTTATATTTTAGCGTCACGGCCGATGCTTGTCTAATGCTTGTCTCAGCCTCAGGTTGAAAACGGCCAACGACTGTGGCGCAGCTATCCTCTCTTTTCGCCACGACGTTCTCCAAGATTTGCCCATTCATTGCACTATATATCATAATCAAGCTATTTTTTTTTTTTCGAAAATTCTTAGCTTGCTGTTGCTTACCGTCATCATGTCATCGTCTACCTCAGGCCGAACACTCAAGCGAGCGAACCCGTCGACTATCCAGGATAAATATCTCTTCGGATACCAAGGATGGTTCACTTGTCCAGGCGATGGCCCGCCTCTGGATCCTCATCATCATGGATGGTTGCACTGGTTCAATTATCCAGTTCCTGACGGAGGACGACCGAACACAGATCTCTGGCCGGATGTCTCTGAATACTCACCTTCTGAGCTATTCCCTGCGCCCGGTCTCAAATATGCATCTGGAGAACAAGCGTTTCTGTTCTCCTCAAGGAATCCTCGAACTGTACAGCGGCATCTTCATTGGATGGCAGAGCACGGTTTGGACGGTGTCTTCCTACAACGTTTTCTTGGACAATGCGATCTTGAAGGAGGTAATGAGGCGATCAGGAGACAGCGAGACGAGGTTGGCGACATTGTGAGAGAGGCAGCTGAGAAGGAGGGCAGAGTATTCGCAATTATGTACGTAAACCGACTCTCATGAACGGATCTGCTCCTAACCCAGTATTAGGTATGACCTTGCTGGTGTCGCCCCAGATCGTATACAACACATCCTAGAAAAGGACTGGATCCATCTCATCCGCGACAAGCGTATTCTCGACAGTCCGAACTACCTCCGAGAGAAAGGGAGGCCCGTAGTCACCATCTGGGGATTTGGTATGTCGGGTTCAGGGCACGATCCCGCGACTATTCGCGCCTGCACATCTTTCATACGAAACAACACGCCTGGAGGCGCATATATTATGGCGGGAACGCCGGCCTACTGGCGGACCTCAGACAATGACGCAGACACCAATCCTGAATTCGTGAACGTATGGCTCGAAGAGTTTGATGCTATATCACCTTGGACTATAGGCAGATTTGGAAGCTTAGAACATGCTGATAGATATGCAGAGCAAGTTGTGAAAGGCGACTTGGAGCTCATTAGGAAGCGAAATGAAGAAGCCGAAAGCGGCGTACCTAACAGAAGACATATCGATTTCATTCCTGTCATATTTCCGGGTGGTTCTGTAAGTTCAGATGTTATGATATTCCTACGACGCTGGTGACCTACCGACATATCTGTAGGGGTTTAATCTGTCTGAAGGAAAATGGGGGTGGAACGACATACCTCGGCTCGGAGGACAATTCTTGTGGAGACAGCTCTGGAACATGCGTCGGCTAGGCATACGAACGTTCTATGGTGCAATGTGGGACGAGTGAGTACATTCCCATATCGTCTATTCTGAATCTGAAGTTTCTTGTGCAAGGTATGATGAAGGCACTGCGTATCTGCCTGTAGTACCGCACAAGCGACAGCTTCCAGTTCACGAGAAGTATAAATTTATGGCTCTTGATGAGGATGGTTTTGACCTCCCATCTGACTGGTAAGCTTGCGCTAACTATAGCTGTTCATGGCGTCTCTGATATTTGCCTCCAGGTATATGCGCGTCGCAGGCTATGCCGCAGAGAGCCTCCGAGGCGAACGGTTGTTGCACGAGTCTCTTCCATCGAAGGAGATTCACGATTACTGGTCTTCACGGCCTCAGTATGAAAACAGTGGCGAGTCTTCACAAGCCTCGTCTTCGAAAAATGAGTCCTGGGAAGATTGGGAGAAGAGTCAAAAACAGAAGGAGAAAGAAAACGAGGCACCTCCGCCGCCGTACACGCTCGTCGCAGAAGATTCCGACGAACCACCCGTTCCTCCAAGAAATCCTCCGAGAGGACCAGAACTCGTCACATCTCCTGGTCCTGTCGTAGGAGCCCTGAACGCTGAACAGAATCGCTCGGAGCAGCCACCGCCAACACCGCTGTCGTCGCGACCTTCAGTATCTCGTCCAAGTTCCTCCAGCCTCGCACCACCTCCAATTCCTACGACGTCTCGTCCGACGTCTGGGGTGGGTCCCGCATCACCGCCGACAAGTATATCCTCATTGGTAGATGATCTGAGTAGGCAACGTTTGTCGTCTTCCTCTCCTCAACGACAGGAGGCTAGCCCGTCACACTCGTCTCGTCCATCTAGTGCAAGACCTCCTTCTCCCTACCGTCAAAATTCGGTTCCTGAAACGTGTCCAAATCCAGCCTTCCCTTCCTACCAACCTACATCCTACTCCCAGCCCTCTCGGCCTTCTTATGAACCATCTGCTGGCAATACCGCATTCCCCACGCCGGGCTTTCCAACATCATCTTCTCCCACACCGGCAGGGCCTGGAAGCTGGTCTTCAACTCCTTGGCCGCCACCTGAATGGGGAACAGTACCATCGTCCGTACCACAACCACCTCAGTCATGGTCAAGCTATCCTGGGAGCGCTGAATATTCACCTCAATATAATGCGCCGTATGGGCCTCCGCCCTCCGCTGCACCACCCTCGCTCAGACCACGCCCGTCGATGTCCACTCGACCTGCGAACAGGCCGGCTGCCGGCCCGCCTTCACCCAGTTCGCCGTCATACTACAGCCCGCAGGACCAAGAATTCGGTGGATACGCATTCCCCCAGGCACAGGTCTCATCGGCCCAACCGTACTCCTATGCACCTCAGCCGCAGCCCCAACAGGCACCACAACCGTATGGCTCGTATGGTTCCAGTACGTACCCCGCGCCCTCGCCGCCGCCACCCACGCAGTATGGTGAGCCGTCCGATCTTCGTTGTATGTGTCGTATCATGACTGATAAGCTGCTCCTCACTGTTCAGGGCCGTACCCGACTGGTCCGCATAACTATCCTCATAATAACCCCGCAGAGAATTCCTACAATAGCGGATACCCGCCTCCGCCGCCACAGCACCCAGTAGGTACCGATCCGAGCCACTCGTCGGGTGCCCCTCGGCCATCTGGTGGGGCAGGTATCTTCCCATCGAATGTATCCAGCATCCTCAATGCCGGAAAGATACAGAGTTTTGCACAAAGTAGGTCTTGTATTTGTGACCGCTGGTGTCACTTGATCGCTGATTGTACGCTTGATAGCTGGGATGGCTACTGGAACGAAGCTATTCAACAAGTTCAAGAGGTGACGTATGTGACTAGCAGGGTTTAGAAGTGATTTGGACATTGTGCGTAATTGTACTGCTCGGTTGCTTCATGGTCTCACCACGAGGCATGCATGTATAGGGCGTGATATATTACAATGATTCGTGTATACATACGAACTCTCCTGAGCGCTATAAATGCGATATACGAGCGACGTCGTGAACTGTTGCGACTTTGCTTAAACATTAGGTACTGAAGATATAATTTAGCATTATACTGAAAAGCGAAGTCAGTATGCATAGGTTACGACCGACATGAAGCGAAGTTGATATGCTAAGGGACGGAAGGCAGATAGGGACGGTTAAGTTTAGTGATGAACATAATGGAATCGCAACGAGTCAGAACCGGACGATTCTGGGAATGGAAACGCCACGAACCAGGTTAGTCCCTTGAATATCGGACAAGATCAACCACTTACAAGCGACTGAGGAGACTACGAGCTGCGAGGACAAGAAGTAGGCCGCAGAGGGCTTCCAGCACGAGTCAAAAGACCAGTACGGTACCTCCCATCTGGTTCATCTCGCGTTCGAGGAGGGCGGGGCCTGGGAGCTTCCCGCACCAGTGGTCGGGGTGGTACGGCGTCCTCGAGAAGGTCTGGTCGAATGAGTCGCGTTCCTCCTCGACGCGATTGCGCTGATCGTGGAAGGGCTGCACGGGCGGAAGCGGCACTGGCGTGCCCTTGGCGTATGGTGTGAGGTCGAAGGTGCTCAGGCTGTCTGGCACCCAGCGCGTGGGCGACGGTGCGCGGCGGCGCCGCTTGCGCTTCGGCGTCTCGTCTGTGCTAGGAACAGATGCAAGGACGGGCGCCGCTGTCACCGCCGCTGTCAGGGGGATTGCCGAGGCCAGAGTGCGGGTTGGGGCGAGCGTGTCGTCGGAGCTGGGGTAGGGGCGTTTACGAGAGCGCGATGCATGAGCCGGCGCAGACGGCGGCGGCGGCGGCGGGGCCTCGAGGGTTGACCCAGTGCGAGTCGTCTGCAGCACCTCCACAGACCTGGAAGACTCCAATACCACCGCTGCTGCACCCGCGTGCGACGATGTTGCGCTATCCTCTAGAGAGCCTATTTGACTGTCGGGTTTGGGCGCTCGCGCAGACGTCTGTGAGCCTGCCAATCGGGAACCGCACTTTTTCGCATGACGGTTAAGGTTGGATTGCACGCCAAAGCGGCGGCCGCATGTGTTGCACTGGAACGCTGACGATGGAAACCCGTCATTTTAGTTCTAGGTCACCGGACACCAATCTATTGAGCTGTCACGGACCTTTCTCACCGGTATGGACGAGAAGATGCTGCGAAGGGAGGAGCACATCTGTTAGACACGGTGGATGGGTAGCAGTGAATGGGACGACCGACCTTGCGCAAAGTACTCGGCCTTTCGGGAAGCATCACGCTTAGTGAGTCGTCGTACGTTCTCGAAGGATCATTCAGGCACTTACCGGTCGAATGCCTTGTGACACATTGGGCAGGCATGTCTTCGCTCGGGTGAACTACGCCCAGGTTGCTCGGTGGTCGCCAGAGTCGCCGGCGGAGAGTATGTCTCAGTGCCTGTAGACGAGTCTACACTGCCACGGCGTCCAGAAAGCGTTTCACTAGTGTATGAGGGAACATCGTCGACTGGTGGTGGCGGGATGGGGATGGCCATTTCGTGAAGATGCAAGTGCTCAAGTGTTAGCTCAGAAGTGCTAGGCTGTGGCTGTGGGCAGTGAAAATTGTCCTGCGTTGGTGGGGGAAAGTACAGAGGAAGGCCGTCGGTATTTGAAGTACTGGAGACGTACGCCGCATCAGGGAGAGGCATGGTGAAGTCGAAGAGCGATGGTGGTATGAATACCGAAGAGGAATGTGGATAGCCTGCTGGAGGGGTATCGGTCTCTCTGTGTCCGGTGGCGTAGGCACGACTATTCGGACCCGCTGGTGCGTATGCCTCATGACCGTGAGCTGACGATCCGACCAAGAAGTTGCTGCTGCCGGAGGACGTGGCGGGTGCATGGGACGCATAGCCCAGCGTTATCGCGGGAGGGTGGGGGACCCACGGGCGTCCGGCGGAGGCCATGAATGCCAGGGCCAGGGAGTATGAGAATCCAGGGGGACAAGTTAGGACCCGGTGGCGGACTGTGCGCAGAAAGCGCAGGCTAGCGGTGAAGGCAGGCGGGATGAGTGCAGACGCAAGCAAGAGCGAGAATGCTGTGTGCCCGCACGCGGAGGGCTGATATCAGTGTATATATACGCACCTGCGGACTATTGTTTTTGTGCGGGCTTCTTGGTTCTTGGAACGGATAGTGTCCTGGACTTGTCACGCATGCGTCGATTCCCGTCGACCCGTGTGTAAACTGTAACCCGCTAACGTTGCCACGTACAAAGTTAATCGCGGGACGATTTTCCCACTGCATGCAGCGCAGACGGTGTGCAGACCCGGCAGCCTGGCACAGACCGAGCAACAGAGGATGGGTGTCACGGCGCGGTCAAGCTGTCCAAGCTTGCTTGCATCATTTCCAACGAGAAGGAGACAGCGAGAAGAAAATCCTCGGACAGACGCAGGCTGGGGGAGCAAAGGCAGCGTTAACGCGTGTCGCCCGGGAGTCTGGCGGATGTGCACATACAAGGCAACGGGGGGCAGACTCTGCGGAGAGCGAATGTTGACCCAACGCGTCCCGCCACTCCTCCTGGCGACGATCTCTCCAATCCGTACGACCAGGTGCACCGTGGCGGCTTCGCGGTGGCATTCAGCACAACGCGAGGCCGCGCATATCTTTTATCGCTGCCATCGCCGTGAGCCCTGCAGGGCACAGGGCCCTACAGTACAATGCTATCGTGACAGATGACTCCTCGATAGCCTCCATTGTCTCCAGAACACACCTGGGCACGATCTCTGACACACATGCGTTACCCCAATACCGCATCACCGCAGTCAAGCTTTCTGCGGTCAGCGCAGGCAACACGGGACATGCCTTACCTGGTAATATGGAGGAAAAAAAGAGAAACATACAGAGAACAAAGCGCTGCTGGTGCAGTAGCCGCCGACACCGCGACTCTCGCAAGGAAGCCATTCATGCGGAGCTCAGCCTCCGCCACAGCACGTTTGCCCTATGTTTGTATCCACCCAGGAGATTCGTGCGGCTTTAGGACCGAGCAGTAGTCCGTTTGTCTGCATGTACGCATGCTGACATCTGCCGCTGACAAATAGTCGAACATTACTAGTACGCTAGGCATGCGTCAAACAGTACTGCTTACCTTACAAGTCAAAAACCCACACCGACTCCGCGTCAGTTGAGATGCAGGCGGTGGCGCGAATATGCCCAGCGAGAACCCGCCCCGACAGTCCTCGCGACCACCAGCCGTCTTCCAAGACCCGTTCATTCACCAGGCTACAGGCGCTTTAACACCGAGCACTGATCGTCGGCCCCATCCTTCGTCTTCTCAGCTTGCTTAACATGATAAATGTCCCTTTCGCTAGCGACGGGCACGATAAACATCTCTGTCGGCTGATGATCCCAAGTTATCAGTCTCTACTGGCATGTATGTATATCGAAAGGAATGTTCTTACTTCTGCGGACGCGTCGCAACGCATCGCAGCTCCCGCACGGTCTCAGTCACCGTTTGCACCAAAACCTTGGATGTGGCACGGTGGCGCTCGGCACGAGACAAAACGACTGCTTAGTCGTCCGCGGAAATGAACATAGGAGTGTCAGTAAATGCTGGAGAAAGCCATTGATCCTGCCACATACCAACCGTGACTGATTTGTCAACCGAACACAGCCCGCAAGAGAAGCACCGCTAGTCGGCACCAACTTATACCATTTACTGCAATGCGTAGACCTTGTTCAGCGAAATCAACGTCGTGTCAATATCAAATGTGATGCATGAATGAATTCCCTACTGGCCTGTCCGAAGCGTCGTGGAAAGGATATCTTGTTAACTTAATAGATCTACGATCACTTCGAGAACTTGCGACCTCTATCACAATCTCGGCGACCTGTATGATTTGTTGAATAATAAAGACCATGACAACAGTGTTGATTTCTATCACTCACCGACTCGTGATTTCTACTTCACTTTATACTTTCGACTGCACTCATCTTTGAATTAGTCCTCTCGTGGAAGTTCCGAACGTCTGCGGATAACAACTCACGTTGGTGGATTGAATGACTTCGCTCGACAGAGGTATATTCACACGCTTTTCAAATTCGGGTATGCAGCGAGTAAAACGAGTAGAGCATCATTTACCTGGCTTTGTAACAATGACGGGTGAGCTGGAGGAAATAGGGGCTGAGCTCCTGAACAAGCCCGATATCGGGCCTTCCGGGCACCACGGGTGCAAGCAATAACGCGCCGCCTCGAACTTTCTCGGGAGATGCAGTCGTTCTTCCACACAAGGAACCGGTACTGCAAAGGCATGTTCCCAAAACATCCTGCATGAGCGAGCGGTCGGACAAGCCCGATACGAGGAGGTAGGACCTACACATAATTACTCAATCGTATCTGAGAGTAAACGTATCGATCTGTGAAGCAGACAGGATGTCATCTATGGCATTATCATATGAAATGCCAGTGGAGATTCACCTCAATACCTCGGAACGACGTGTTGCATGCATTAAACATAACTCTGAAGGGAAAGAGAGCAGACAAAGAAAGCGACTCCTTTTCTTTTTTCTCTTTATGCACATGAGGTGCGCAGCATTCGTTTGAGATTGTGCAATCCATTTCGGACGTGTGACGGGGTAGTAGAGGTAGTACTTCGTTCCCGTATAGATGCTTGGCAGTCGCTTACAACATCTACCATCCCAGCGGGACAATCAGGTCCTAAAGAACCGCACAAAATAAAAGAAATACTCTTCTTTCAGAACGCATATATGCCACTCGCCACCGGGCTGGCTATAGGAGATGACGAAATAAGCGAGGTAGGGCGGTGGAGGACAGTATACAATCGGCTCTGCGACTATAATTTCCGCGTACTGTAGCCATCGGAGAGTGGTCAACGCATTTAAAGCATAGGGGCTGCTCACCGTGTCCTGGACGATTTCCCAACGGTATGAACGTGGTAAGTGTTTTTATCCCCCACAATAGGTATACAGTCTTCCAACTTCATCTGCAGACTCACAGGCCGCTTATCAGCATACATGAAACCTGTAAAATTGATCGAGTGACATATCAAGCCGTAAAATGACGCTGCAACGGAAGTGAAGTGAAGGGGTCATGGACGCAGGACAAGAAACGAGCTTGGACGCTGTGGCGGCCGTTGACCGACCCCGGGGCGGCACATGACGGACCGGCTTCCCGGACGCACTTACGTAATTGTCATCACTGCAGACAGGCTAAGGGCGTTCGACATTTACAGGACACTCTCAACAGTGACGACCTCTTCCGCCATGCCTCTGTCAAGTGCACAAAAGACCGAGATCGACGCGGTGATTGCAGCCTTGCTCGATGCGTCGGCGAACAAGAAGAAGCGGCAGCTAGCTAGCATGTTTCTCGACCTGGTTGATCGGGAATCTTGGCCAGAATACTACGAGGTCATTCTCGAGTAATCATTTGTGTCTCAAATGAGTCAATGTGTTGATGGTGACAATTTTGTATTCAGGTTATCCCAAACCCTCGCTGCATCAACGGCGTGAAGAGCAGCCTCGCAAAAAGCCGGTACAAGGACGCGCTGCAAGTGTACGAGGACCTCAATCTCGTCTTCCTCAACGCACTTTTCTACAACGAGGACGGGAGTCAAATAGCGAAAGACGCTAAAACACTCAAAGTGTGTCTCTGTCTTAATCTTTCATTGCGAAGCAGAGTCCTAACCCCCGTGGTCAAAGCAACTATTGGACAAGGAATGGCGCGAACGCGCCGTTTTGCCGACACCACCTGAAGGATTACCCCCAACTTCTGCACAGGCCACACACGGTGTTCCTCTTACCCAAGAACCAGCTACCCCGGCCGCGTCAAGTCCTGCGAAAGTCTCTTCGGCCTCTCCGAAACGCGTCCCTCCTGCAGAATCCGTCACACCAGCAACAACTACTGCCACACCAGCACCCGCAAAGTCACCGGACCGCCAACTGTCCCCCGAAATGGATGTCGATGTTGGAGGAACGCCTGAGCCTGAGACCGCCGCTCAAGAAATGGCGTTAGATAGTGAGAGCGATGCGATTGTACAACAACTTGAGAAGGGTTTGCCTAGGTGGGAAGGGTTTGCGGAAATTGGTTGGAACACGACCATAGCGAAGGTACGGGATATAGTGGCTTGTGAATACCATCTGTGACTCTGATCGGTCTTATAGCACAAGTTCCCCGAGATCGTGAACACGATAAAAGATTTCTTAGACGAGGAGTGAGTATTACATTGTTGGGTTCGTAAGAACGCACGTTCTGATCCTACTGCCTTTAGCGGTAACAAATTGGCTTCGTCCCTTGAGGTCATCCCTGAAGAGGCTACAATTGCCGAAGTACCCTACAAGGTAACGTCATGTCTGAACTTTCGATTCAAGTGCACGAGTGAGGATGCTCATGCTATTCTCTAGGAACCCCTATCGTTATCTCTGATCGAGGTACGCTCTACATCCGGTGTGAATAATTGGCCACTGATAATGTTCGGTACAGAGTCGAGTCCGCTCAGAATACTATGAATCATCTGCAGAATTCGATAAGGACATGAGTAAACTGTTTCTGAAGGGACGCCGGTGGTATGAGACAGGTACTGAGGCATACTCAAACGTATTACTGCTACAAGTGCGTTACAGAAACACGCATGTACGCCGCTCTCTCACAGTCTCTGCCTAGCGTCTCTATCAAGCTCTCACCGGCCCAGATCCCCCCGCCGGTCCACCATACACATCCTCCACACACTTCGCGTCGCTACCTGCAGGTCCTGGTACAGCCAAGCCGTTGCACAGCTCTGATGCCGAAGGTGTCCCCGGCGTGACCACCTTCCGCGTGTCGATCAAAGACAGGACTTTCGTAGACGAGCTTTCATACAAGGGATGGTCAATCAGGCTCGCAGATTGGGTTCACTTGGCCAACTGCGACGATCCAGGAAGGCCGATTGTCGCACAGGTGTTTCGCTTGTGGACTTCAGATGAGCCGTAAGCCCTCTTGAACAAGCATGAAAATTTTGTATTCATGGTCTGTTTTAGATCTAAGAAGGGTCAGCCAGGTATCACAGTTGCTTGGTATTTCAGACCGGAGCAAGTGGGTACCCTCAGCTCTTTCTAAACTTTAGGTTGTTAAACTCAATTATCCAGACATTCCACCCCGTTCAACGGCAATTCTGGGAAAGAGAAGTTTTCAAGACCAGTATGTGTGCTTGTCGTGTCCACTCAATACTTACTTAATCACCTTCAGGTCATTTTGCCGACCACCCGGTAGAGGACCTCATTGAGAAGATTGCATGCCAGTTCACGGCGCGGCATATTCGTGGAAGACCGCGTCCCCCCTTTTGGTACCCTGGCTGGCCGTTGTATGTATGCGACTCGCGCTACAATGACCGCGAACGTATATTTGTCAAGATCAAGAACTGGAACTCCTGCGTGCCCGAGGAGGTGCGCAAGAGCGCTGAGTTTATGCCGATCTACCCCTTTGAGAAGCCCGTCTTTCCACGTCGCTTCGCCAGTCCTTTCATCAGCGGCAAGCCGATCAAGGCGCCAGGCGGCATTGGGGATGTGTTGGAGAAGGCAGAGGGCGAGAAGATTGAAGGCGGCGGCATAGGAAGGAAGAGGACGCGGAAAAGCATTGCAGGTCAGGCAGCGCCCAGCCGGTCAGATATGACGGATCGTTTAGGCCAAAGCAAGGGGTTGTACGTCGGCCCGCCTATTCCGGGAGTGACTACACCCACGCCGGTAACGGCCACCACGCCCTACCAAGCGTACCCGCCACAACCACAAGCGCAGCAGGTTGGTCGAGCGCCCTCTGTCCAGCCTGTCAACGGTTTGGATCGCTCCATCATCACAGCGGCTGGTGGGGCCGCCGCACTTGGTGGGAATGCAGTTGCAGAGAAACTTCCACCGGAAACAGGTGTGTGGCGCGTTACACATTGCATACCAACAGAACGCTCATTTCGTGCCTAGCCAAGTACTTTGATCGCGATCCAGAGACAAATGAGGTCTTGTGGTTTGCGGCGCCGCCCGTGGACATTGTCCATCCTCCAGGGCCGAGGTACAGCATGGAATACCTGCATTTCTTGGCACGGAAGCGCAAAGCAGACGCTGCGGCGCAGGAGACATCTATGGATGTTGATGGTGAGCACGAGCCTCCACGAAAAGAGCGTAGAGTGGAACCTACAATGACGGAGCGTTTGAGTGCTATATTAGCAAATATGCCCTCTACCCCTCCTTAACAGATTATGCGCTTGATACAATTCTGGCAGCGCCAGCGTGTGACTATCCTACTTGGTCGTGTACCGTACATGACTTCTACTATATGATGGTCTTAATGATAAATGAAAGCAAATACACTATAAGTACACCTAATATCTCACACCCCTAGATCCGACAAGACAGATAATACAGTAACACGTCCTACCACGACGATGGTCTATAAATTAACTTGAGTTAAAGTCTGTACGCAGAGTGAGACACATCACGCTTACCCAATAATGGGAGAGCCATCGGGTTTGGGGAGATTTTTAAGGGGTACCGTTTTCCAATCCGTGGTATTTTGCCAAACGGTATTGCCCCACCATCTTTGAATGGTATGCGCTCCTATCTGACCTTCCGCTGGGTATTGTAGACTATCCAAAGGTTGTTAGCTCCGACTTTAATCTTGTGCAACCCGGCCTTACCAAAAGAAGACCAAAATGGTGCCGATAGCGGTCCCTACATCTAACGCCGCTGACAGTACATCTGCAACCGTGATTGTCAGCTGACAATTAGCGCATAGGGACATGGACGTACAGTTATACTTTGCCCACCACCCAAAATAGCGTCGCCGGACGACATGCTGCGAAATGAAGCCCACGATGGCCCATGGGACGTAGTTCAAAGCGCTTGCTGGTGGGATCCAACCCGTACCATTGACGATTACAGGCACGCTGTTCAGAACGTTAGTTTGTCAGAATGACGAACGAATTCAGTTGCTTACTTGACGTAACGGAAGTAGCTGTTGGGATACTTCTTCGTGATGAGCCATGGGATTCTGGTGGAAGATGAGCTGGGACGTCGACAAGAATGGGCGAACAGTACTCACATGGGTGCAATGGCGCCGCCCAAGAAGAAAAACCGCAAGAAGCTGTATATCTGACCGGGAGAGAATAGAAGGTTGGGGCCGACCACGCCCCAGATGACGCTTGCAGTGTAGAAAACTTCTGTACTTGCACAGGAGAAATGATCTTTCTGGCCGACCTGGCACATGTCGGGGATATTATCGAACATCCACGATTGAACACCGAGCTGAACGAGACCAGCCACTACAGTGGCGATCACTTGACACCAGAACATGGTCCTTGGTCTGCCTGGCGTGAGCCTTTTGTTCGGAACATAGTTAGATAAGGACGGCGTACGGTATCTTCATGTAATGTCCAAGCTTCATGTCGGAAGTAAAAGTGAGGGCTGTACGCAGCGTGAGTAAGGTTTAGCTTCATGCTCGAGTTAAAAAAGAACCTTGTGACATCGTCTGTGGGAATATGAGATAAAACCAAGCATTTCGAAAATTAAGTTACTACGTACGATGTACCCCCAAGTCTTAAACAACATCATGGCAAGTGGCTTCCCGGGAAGAGTATACCCTGAGATAAGTTCTGCGATGACATTGAGTCCGATTTGTTGGTTTGTCACGGCCTGTATAATTCCTATAGGAATCACGTAGACGAAAGCGACGATAAGGGCTAAGATGAAGGCCCAGACCGGCATCTGTGTAGGATAAATTTCGATGCTGACAACGCCGAAAGCGAACATGATCAAAAATATGCAGAGATACCACCACTCGGGAACTTGTGCGTAGTGCGACATGAGCCGCGCATGGATGTCCGGTTGTTCAGCGAGTGATCGACGCGCCTGCACGACAATTTGCTTGCGATAGTACAGGAAGACGTGGACGATGGTAGCTGCAGACAATATCAGTTTCAAAGTCAAGGAGATACGAGCTGTATGCGAGATCTTACCGGTCACACTAGCGAAACTGAGCGCATACGACATCACGAAGGCCGTTGGTAAGAAAAGCGGGCTATACCCTCGGTACTTGTCCATGTCTAGGGTCCCGTTCGTGAGGACACGTGAGACATTGTAAGGTTGACCGATGTTGTCGTATGCTGTTCTGGAGAGCATAGGAACATATTGCGAGTCCCAAACGTTGGTATAGTAGAGAATTGGTGTAATGAACCAGAAAAAGAAGACGAAGCCAAATGCAACGTTTCCTTCGGCCCACCAAGGTGTCGCGAGGGGTGAGCCGATGAACGCTATCTGTGACCAGTCAAAAGTAATCAAGGACATTCCAAGGCCACTTTGGTATCCGAAGAGCTGATTAACAACAACTGAGAATTCAAGGCTGGTTAGTGAGAAAATGTAGGACATGGGAAAAACATACTATTGTCGGGCTTGATCCAGCAAACCCACGAGAAAAAAGAGAGTGCGGTGAAGAGATAACCAGGCACAAAGTCTGTAAAGAAGCGAAAGATAAGCATCACGCGTGTCGATCCCTTCGCTTCTACTCACACCATACCGTCGCTGCGGTGAACGCATATACAAAGAAGCGCTCGCGGCTAATGCCACCACGCTTCCCGATACCGACGTACCATTGCGCATGGAGGGTGTTAAATAGCGCACAGTAAACCAAGTTATTCGGCCAGACTGTGAAACATCTAATGAGCCGGTGTAAGAACGGCGTTGTTCGGTTGGCGTACTCATTGACGGCGGTGATACGAGAAACCGTTTTGCAATGCCGCCGATGGAAAACCCAATGAGCTGGGTGGACATTACTACCATAAACTGGAACCCAAAGTTGTAATCTTGATTGTAATAATACTTCTGCACTGCTATAATGTCGGTCTGCAATATGTTAGTCTACCTCGCGGAACAATAACGGAAGGGTTACGCACGGCATATGCAGAAGTCGCCCCAACCCCGGCCATTATAGTCACGACAACATGCTCCTTTATGGAGAATGGCCCCGGATTTAATGGCATCCCAAAAAGTTTCTTTTGCGGTAATATATGTGTGCAAAGACGGCCGAGAGGGAAAGTAAGAAGTTGCGCGACCAGCTTTCCGTACGCCGTCAGTTCCTTTGGAATCCCCGCCGTTAAGCAAATATGGACTTACCGGCCCCAGGGTGATATTTGGAAAACGAAAGAAAACGAACTGATTCACACCGGGTATGACGACTGCCCATAACAACCCTAGCACCCACGCGCGCAGCGTCCCAGCAGGCATAGTGGGATCATCTGTATTTGCGACGGCAGAACGGACTTCGGGATATGGGGATTCGTCCTCTGCAGAAATTGAGGCGAACGCAGAAGATGTGGACGCTTGTCACACGCACCAAGGTACTCAGCGTCAAGGTCGATATTGGGATCGTCATAGAAATCGTCCTCTACGACGCTCTGGCGCACAAATGTGATAATTAAAAGGAGGAAAGGTAGCCCAGATTGAAACTCACGACATAGGCTGTGGGGGAAATGAGTGTTCCAGCAAAATTTGGAGCTTGATAGGACGTACGCTCAACGCCTCCGTTCTCCGCCATGCGCTGATGCTCCCATTTAGCAGGGTCAAACTCGTAGGGTGATTTGGGGGGCTCTGGGCTGGGCGATGGCGGCGGGTCTTTGAAGGACATGCCCTAGGGAGTATTCGGAGAGGGGAGATGGGGGCGAGAGGCAAGGACGGGATTATTGCCATCGACTGCAAGACCAAACTGTCCCCTGCCGTGCCTGACGAGAGGCGCCATCTCGTAACCTGCCGTTTATGGTAGCGATAAGGGTCTTATCCGGGAATACTCTCTCGCACGCCTCGGGTCTCATCTCCTCATGCCGCAAGCCGTCTCCTTCAGTAGCTCGCGAATATCGTCAGTAGCCTGCGCGGCATACGGAGCAACCACGCTCGACGCCGCTGAGCACGGCGAGCACGGCACATCACGCCAGCCAGCCGTTTCAGGGCATGATAAGTCGCGACCCACGTCACCTATCAACTCTATTCAATCTCATCATTCACTTGAAAGCAGACTACCGGGATCTATCATCCCGGGCACAGCGTAGCTGACTAGGCTGATTATCGTCCCTCCTAGTGTGAGTAATAGGCCCACTTCCGCTGGACGAGAATCAGACAGGATGCGTCCTCGACGAGTCTAGCGCGGGTTTAGACCACTATCTTTGGCTTTATCTTGGCTTTGAAAGCCGTCAAATTGTGAAATGAGCTGCCCTGCAATCATTGGACGCCCGGATTTCAGACTGATAGCCTTTGGGTGTTCTATACGCTGTAAATAATGGCCTTAGGATCTGTTCTGCTCGATGGTGGTTTGCTGTCGTAGGCTAAGAAGCAGCTGAATGGATAAATGTGGAAATGGCTCACCTTCCGAATCAAACACCGCCAAACAAACAGCCACACCACCCGGCACGCGCACGCGCACGCCGCGAATGTCCTCAACCGCCACGCACGTCTCTTACCAGCCTCATTTGATTCATTCGATTCGCCATGGAACTCGGTGCACACTTCTCCGCAAAACTTGAGCCCTTTTTGCTCATGTCTAAGGCGGCAAAAGGGGCTGCCGCATGCAAGCTGATCACCGATGCCACTGCGGCACCCGGTGTATTTGTGTTCGCGGAACTCTTCGAGCAGCCTCATATCCAAGAGGTTCGCTTCGCAGCGGGATCAGAGCATAAAGGCACTATCTAACAATCTCCTCCAGCTTGCCAACTCCGAGCAACATTCATCCTACCATTCGCTTCTTCAGTTGTTCTCGTACAAGACTTATGCAGACTACATCCGTGAGCGAGCCTTGAGCTTATATCGTATGAAGCTTCTATCTGATCCACACTTTAGAGCACAAAGATGTATTGCCGCCACTGAATGATAAACAAGTCATGAAGCTCAAGCACCTGACGCTTGTTTCGCTCGCTATGGAGAAACGAGTGCGTGCCACTCCATCTACTGTAATCTATAACTTAAATCTTTCTGTAGATTCTTCCATATCAACAACTACTCGAAATCCTCCAGATTTCATCCATCCGTGAGCTGGAGGACCTCATTATCGATGCAATTTACATGGACGTCATCCGTGGGAAGCTGGATCAGAAGGAGCAGCAGTTCGAGGTTGAGTACACGATGGGTAGAGATTTGGAGCCAGGGAAGGTCGAAAGCTTGCTGCTTGCTCTCCAACACTGGTACGTTCCAACTAACTGTACCATTACTCTTTTCCTCATAGCAGTGCAGGGCTTCTACGACCTCTGCTGTATTGTCCTCATTGGACGAGAAACTTGCTGTATTATCGGAACAGGCCGCAGCCGAGAAGATCAAGAAGGAGGAGTACGAGAAGAAGTATCAACAATCGCTGAGTGAGGTGCAAGAGAAGCAGAAGGAACCGAAGATTATTCAACGTCCTGCGAACGCCCCGAAATCGGGTCCCACGGCTGCCGGCAGGGCATTCAACGAGGCCAGGGAGCGCGAGATGCGGGAGCGCGAGGAGCGTGAGCGGAAGGAGCGCGAGAAGGAGCAAGAGAAAAAGGAGCAACCTAAGAAGGAGAAAGACGAAAGTAAGGAGAACGACAAAGATAGCATGGATGTCGATGACGATAATAAGGCCAAACCCCCGTGAGTCTCGCGCTACTAATATTACGTTGTGCTTATGCCGTGTCTAGTTCGGATACGGCATCAAAGACGAGGAAGAGAGGCCGTACCTAATCACTGTCAAGCTGTCCCACTTCCGCAGATCTTCATTAAGCTGTACGATTATCGTGTGTTCAATTAAACGATCGAATCTCATCACTTGTATCCCACTTATTGCGATACACCCTAGTTGCGAGACTAAAGATGGTTTCATTCTCAAGACTAACGTCTGGTCGTGGAAGATATGCACAACGATATCACAAATCGATTCAGACCTTTGGCGGGATTTGTGTCCAAGCAGCTTGATAACCTCTGGCATGGTATCCACGAATGAAACATCTACTTCTATGAGCTTCTATGCGCGGATTCCAACTCGGAGTCACCACGCTTGTGTTTAGTTCGTTTCATAGTCTACCCAATGGTTGATGCTCGTGTGA
Source organism: Pleurotus ostreatoroseus (assembly GCA_005298045.1). NCBI lineage: Eukaryota > Fungi > Basidiomycota > Agaricomycetes > Agaricales > Pleurotaceae > Pleurotus > Pleurotus ostreatoroseus. Next base: position 16,370 of record SWBT01000238.1, on the reverse strand, counting down.
CCTCATAAACGTCTCATGAATAAGCTGCACACCACGACCGAGTCCCGACGCGTCGCCACAAACGCGACGCGTCTTGGCCGCGGAGTCTGAATTACAGCTTCCCTTCCATTACAGTCCTCCTTACACCTTACGCGTACATTTCTACAAGGATGTATTCCAAGGAACACTATGCGCTTCTGGGTACGAACTTCCCTCAATCCGTAATGTAACAGGAAGCGTGATTTTTTTTTCACTAGGCGAAGGCAGCAGTCAATTACAAGAGAGCCTTAAGTTGAACGACGACGTACGGGCCCGTCTGGAAGTCTTGGTACAGACAGCAGGAATTCTGGGCATAGATGACGTACACACCTCGAGGTATGCTTATATGCTGATGGGATGTTCAGCTGATAATCGAAGACAGCTTCCTGACGGCCATCTCGGACCAGTCCAATCGCGAATTCGCCTTGCAACGGACTCTCGTACAATTGAAGCGTGCTGAGGACTTGCTAACCGAACATCTCGAGGAAGCACAAGATCATGAAAGACTGATTCAGAAGTGAGAAGCATACTGTATAATTCGTCGAGTCACTCACAAGCGAACCATAACAGATGGACGAAGGCAATACAGAACTCTGAGCCAAGTCCCGAAGAGAACGTCGCCGCAACGGAGCGAAGAACGGCTGGTCTGGCAGCCAAGGCCAGAGAGTACCAGAGGGACTTAGAGAAACTCACGGTGCGGGATGCAGTCTCTTCTAGTCTGCTCTGTTCTCCAAAGTAATAACGCCGTTGATCAGGCGGAGGCGACTGTGACCTCAATGCCGACCATATCAGAGCTTGCCGCAGAGCGCGAACGCTTGCGTAAGAAGGAGCATGAACTGAAGCTCAAACGGACCAAGGTTGAGGCGTACATGGGCCTGCCACCGGTAAGAGTGACGTGCCTGTATACCCGTTGGGTCTGCTGACACAGTACACAATACGAATCAGAACCTGGAGTTGGCGCGTTTCGAATTGCGCAGAGCAGAAGAGGAGCATAAGAAACTCATTGACCTCAGGGAGAGGTTACTGGCCAATATGGCAGCCGGCGTATCGTAGAGCACAACATACATGTTGAAGTGAATAAGTATACGGTCTGATTGGTGTAGGATGTATGATACAAAGGTGTCACGAGCCAAAGGTCCGAGTACTGCTGCACAAGCCCACCGACCACAGCGACAAAGACAAGCAAGGAGACACGGCGAAAGTGGTACTGTTGTACACGAGGCGACTAATACCAAGCACTAATGGCTAGCATAGAGTTAAAACCGGGGAGTAGAGGGAATCTCGAGCAGTGTCCAGGACTACTCCGCGCTATCGTACAGGACAAACATCAACATGCACCTGAATGAAGCGGACAACATGCGTCAGAGAGACGAGAAGAGCAATAGTGGCTGGAAAAGCAAGGCGCAGATATAACCCGACATGGATACATATCTAGGTGATATTGATAGAAATGGGGGAATACAAGTACATTATTTGGTCACGTTGCGTTTGGAATGGGCCGTCTGCAGTGGAGGTATCGTGGTGACAGGCACTTATTGGTCGTAGCCACCGGGGCCACCGAGAGAGGCCATCCAGATTCTCGTTTTGTACAAGCTGCAAAAGCGATCAGTATGGCAATGTCTAGACCAGGAACGGAGGACGCACCGGAAGAGTTCGCGAACAAGCTCACGGAAGTCGATGCGCTTCTCGGCAGTGAAGTAAAAGGTGAGTTTGCGGCGATCCCTGCATGAACGTGATTAACGACATTGGTAACGACATCACTAAATTACATACCATTGATATTCGGCGTCGATGACTTCCATAGGCAATTTTCGTTGTTTGACTTTGCTCCTGCAGAGCTCGAGGGCCTTGGCTTCGTCCTGAATCTTCGTAGCCAAGCTCCTAGGATAAACGTGTGAGTGATGTCCCCTATGAATAGAAAGTGTGGAACGTACTGTGTATCCTGGTGCGATGCTTTCGAATATATCATCTTGGGGTTAATCTCCTTTGAGCCACCCGTTGGGCTCATAGGCACACTCTGGCCAGCCGCCTCCGCGTACCCGTTCAGCATCTTCTGCTGCTTCTGGAAGGCCTCAACCTCGGCAAGCGTGATTGTGTCGTTCACCACGCGTCCCAGGTCCTTCCCGCGATCGGCCTCAACGATCACGAGGTCCCCGACTCGGATATCGAGCGAGAGATCCGTGCAGTAAAACAGGTCCGTGCGCTTTGCCTTGAACTCGACGATGAACAGCGGCCAGGACGTCGGTACCGCGTGCAGCGGCACGCCCTTGCCCAGCTCCGTGAGCGGCTTGGTCGCGTCGCTCGGCCGTCGTGGGAGGTGCGTCGGCGAGCGCATCGCGCCTGCGCCTGGGTGTCCCGCGAAGATACTCGTCTCGGGGATATGCTGGATACCCTGCCCGGGCACATACCGCGCGGTGAGGCCCTGACGCATCTGCGCACCTGCGGCTTCGAGATCGTGCAGCCGCGACGGGCTGCCGCCTGAGAACGCGCTCTCATGCGGCGAGCCGAGACCTTGTCGCGCGGCGTAGGAGCTCCCTGGAATGTTGAGCTGTAGTGGCTGATATGGAGACAGGCGCTCCGGAGCCGGGGGGCTACGTGAGGTCGGGGCGTATATGGGGAGCGACGAGGGTGTGCTGTCTGTTCCGTACGAGGCGCTTCGGCGGATCTCATCTTCGCGCCCTAAGTTAAGCATGCCGAGGTCGTCTGCAAGCTCGTCGTCGCCGAGCATGAGGGCACTGCGGCCGCTGTTCCCAAGCGCAGAGGTGAAAACACCAGGGCGGGAATACGAAGGTTCCTCCACATCAGCACTGGGCGCGTTGAAACCTACGATTGTCGGTCTCCTCGTTTGCACGATACTGACGCTGTGCCGCCGACTGGTAGTGCCACTGCCACCCCCATTCTCTTCTCTGATCGGAGGGTTGACTAGAAGGTCTTTGAACGCGGACCTATCATCCAGTAGGATCTGCCCCACGTCACGCACGAACGGGCTCATGTTCGAGTGGTCGGTGAAGGAGCCGACTCCGTGGGAGTAACCGGTGGACGGGGACCTGCCCATCGCACCAAGAGACCCATACTGGCTGGTCGGGGGCCTGAGCTCGCCATAACGCGAGCTTGGGATGCTGAGAGGGGACGAATCGTTCCAGACGTTGTTGGAGAAAGGACTTCCGATCGTACCCGACCTGGCGGTAGTGGTTGCGACAGACTGGGATCTGCTTCGGGTCATGTCTGGGGCGTACGTCCTGCCTCGCATTCCTGTGCCGATGGCGGACTGGTGGAGGCCGCCGGTTAATCGATCGTCGAAGATAGGGTCGGCATGGTCAGAAAGCGCCGACTCATCGTCTTCAAAGGTGGAAGCAAAGCCGCCGAATCGCGCCTCGCGCATTGCGGAGGGGAAAAGGGATTGGGGAGTGGCTGAGCTCGAGAACGAGGAGCTGCGGGTGGGCACGGACTGGGGGAGGGCCCCTAGGGTGGAATTCGAGTTGAGACCGCTCGAGAAGCGAGGCCACGCGCTCGCAGCGGCGGGGTTCGGGCGAACAGAATGGAGAGAGGGGGACGCAAGGAAGGCCTGATTGCTCGAAGAGCGAGGGGGCTGACTGGCAGCACGCTCGCGCAGACTGAGGGTGTTGGGGGAGTCTGCACCGCCTGTGGTGAGAAAGCGGTTTGTGCGGTCGGCGTCGTCGTCGGACGGATGGTGCATGTGCGGAGACTGCATCGTGTCGAAGGAGGGCAGGCCAAGACTGCGTAGATGGGAGTAGTTTTGGAGGGTCGCCAGCTTGGAGGACGGTCGGCGCGGGGGAGAGGACGGGACGGGGTCTACGGCGATTGAGCGCGATGGCCTCTATGGTCGTGAAACTACAAAGAGAATGAGATACTGGGGCTTTGGGGCGGGGCGTTCTGCGCTCACAAAAGACGTCTGAGACCGTGTGTGTCGTGAATCTAGCGTGAAGAGATTCTAAGGGGTAGTCTAGAGGTATCTGCAGCGAGGAAAGGAGAGAAAGCGTATTAGCTGGGTGCGATGGTGGTGGCGGAAGAGAAGATGGATTACCGGGGAGGATGCATGTCTTGGGCTGAAGAGCAGCTGACCGCCGAGTTTTACTAGGGCTGGGATTGTTTCTGCTGCCCCGGCTCTTGACTCTGGAGCCCCGCCTAGACAGGCGCCCTCCCCTGTCTCTGCCGATCACAAGACTAGACCGTCCTCTATATTACCAGCATTATATCATCGCATTCCCCTCGCAAAAACATACATTCATCTCCAAAAAATACGCTCGTATTGGCTGCTCAGACTGTATTTTATCAGATGTCCTCCCGTGCAGGGCCTGGGCAGGAGCACCTCCTCTCTCACCCGCAATTCAGTCGCGCAATCAGCCGGGCCCACGCGCTGCTCGTCCCCGCACCCAATTGTATTTCTCTCTGGGGCCCCGCCCAAGTGCACACGAGCACCCCGCAAGCTAAATACCACAGTCCACGAGCAACCCACGAGCATCGCAACAACCTCCAACTCCGACAGTCCGACAAATCCTCGTTCGCCCGCCCCCGCCTCATACCTCCAGCACGACCTCCGCCGCCTTGAACGCGGTGTTCCCAGGCCAGACCTTGATCGGCACGACGCACTCCACCATCTCTACCCCTACCTCCCGCCAGTCCTCTTCAGCCCCCACCTCAGCCTCCGCTTCGTCCACCTCCGCCTCGTCCTCCTCGTCCCCGTCGTGGTAGTGCATGGTCGGCTCGCTGTTCCCTAGGAACGTGCTCGTCAAGAAGCTCGTCCACGACTGCTGGCTCGCTACCGCGCTCAGCTCCTCCGGGAGCGTCGTCGGCCGCTCGCTCGGCGCAATCGTTTTGGCGCCCCTCCACGACGTGCCCCATGCCCCCGGCTGCCCCGCACGGACCAGGTGCTTCAGCCGCACGCCGTCCGCGCCCTCGCGTGCGCCCGCAGACGCCACAGCAACGAAGAGGCACAGCCGGACCTTCCACTCCAAACCGCCCGCGCTCCCCTGGGGCGCCGATGGCGGCCCGACCTCGATCTCGAACGCTGGGCTCGCGTCCGGCGGGATGTCGAGCGAGAACGTCGTTCGCAGTGTGTTTGCGATGAACGACGAGTGCTGTTCCGCGTGCACGCGTCGTAGGTGACGCGACGTCGCCGGCTCCGCAGGCGCGATGTTGTCGGGCAGCGACTCGTGCGCTTCAAGCAGGGCCGAAAGCTACCACACGCTATCAGTCCGTGTCTGCGCAAAATGAAATGTAGCCCTGTTTACCTTTAGCACTCTCGACCTTCCCGCCCGCCGATTCAACTCAATCACCCCCATGACGGTCTCGCCGAGGCGATAGGCGGATTTGGTGAATGTTAGAACGGCAACTTTTACCCCGTCTTTGTTGACGTCGTAGGATACTGTACCGCCCAAGAAGCAATATGTGAGCGACTCGATCATTTACCCCACGGCCTCGTGGACGGAGCAAGAGGCGCGACGATCAGGCCCCGTGGACCGAAGCAGCACTGATCGAGATAATAGGAGGCGAGGACTCACGTTTCTTTGGGTTACGCGTCAGAATTTCTACGGCCTCTCTGCAGCTAGGTTCTCCGTCTGCTTCCTCGACGCTTAAGCCCAGCAGCCCCTTGCGGTCCTCGTCAGGCCAATTCGAGACATCCCCATTGGCTTGTGTTGTAGCCAATAGGTTTTTGGCGTATGTGCGTACGCTTTCGCTAGTCGATTTCGCGCTACCAGTAGCTACAAGTACAGTCAGAATAGCCGTGCGAGTGGCAGTGGATATCAGTCACCTCCGTGCAATCCTTGCTGTCCAGTGTTGGGATGCGTCTCGGTTAGCGATACGTTGATTGGGTGTTCACGACATTGGACAGGCCATAGTAAATCATACGGCGAGGGCGATCTATCAACTGGAGATAGAATGAGCGACGTAGTTACGGCACTTTCTATGCAACTTACCGACAACGTGGTTATAGACACGTATCGGCACTTTCAGTACACGGCTGTTACTGCTCGATCCCGCGGCAGGTCGAGGCAGCGCACGGCACACGCCTAAAACAAACTCATATGAAAATCGAAGGCACCGTCCGCGATATGTAGGCGGCAGGTTACGCGGCAGGTCCAGAGTATATGTGTCTACCATGAATTCAGCACGAGTGCAGAGCCAGAAAACGGGACCGTGCAAGAGAACTCACGCACAGCAACGCGACTCGCCCGGGGCCAGGGCGAGATCCACTGCGAGCATCTTGGGCTGCACCTCAAAGGTGGGAAGCGGGGCCTCCGGGTCTATCGGATCAGGCTCGTTGTCGTCACCGAGGCCGATGCCTAACCCTGTAGAGCTAGAAGACGGAGAGGGCCCAAAGAGACTGGAGAACAGAGACTGAGACCGACTGTGGGAGGACGGTATGGTCGGCGACGGCGGGGGTAATGTCGACGGGGACAGAAAAGATAATAGCCCCACAGAGAAGGAGGACGACCGTGAGTGGGACGGTCGGCGAGATGACGACACTTGTTGTCCGTAAGGCATGCTTTGCGGTGTATGGGAAGCGATGTCCATACTGCCACCGCCAACGCCCTTCGTCTTCGTGAGGGCACTTCGGACAGTCTGGAGCGTGCGCACCTGATCCGGGGTTGGTGTAACATCTGACAGAGAAACGAGAGAAAGGGATCCAACAAGCTGAGCATAGGAATACAGAATAAGTTCAGAGTTAGGGACAGAGAAGCTCGACGAGACTGATTTGCGAACTGTGGGCCCTTTAGGAGCATGTCCGTTGCCTAGTCCTAATAAAGGCGGTTTTCGCGGTGGAGCAGCCAGCGCGGTCCTGTTCAGTGCAGATTCCGCAGACGTAGAGGAAAGCACTGCATCAACACGAAAGCTGGGAAGGTTGCTGCTTGTGATGGGCGACGCCATGGAGGGAGTTGCTGGGGCTATAGGTGAGTTGTTCTCTGTTATGGGGTCAAGCGACAGAGAGAAAGAGGACGTTGATGGGTTTGGAGTGGGCAGCGCGGCAGAGGTTAGAACATCTTGTACTTGGACTTCACCGTCCAGTAGAACCGAGTGTTTGCGCGCGTGGGGATGATTCACAGGGACAGTGGAGTTGCGGGCCAAAGGTGAAGACACGGCAGGAGAAGTAGGAGCTAGTCGCGCTAAGTGAACTTCGAGATGTTTAATGTGTACGATACTCACATGCATAGCTAGACGTCTGCGTAGGCAAGATACGTATTGGGGACTTGCCCTTGGGATCCTGCAGCACGTCGTCCGTAAGTTCGTGTGCAGCGATAGATACCGACAAAGACTTGTTCGGTACTGGTCGCTTCTTCGACTGTTCAGGTTGAGGCAGCACCTGGGCACCCTGCGGCAGAAGACCTCGGCCTATGATGCCTCTCCTGACGGGTACGCTCGTCTCTCCGGGCTGTCGCACGGAGGGTGCAGCTAGCGCGGTGCGGATTCCAGGCGAGGTCGGAGGGCGTGCCATGGGCACATAGCTGACTGAATGCGCGCCACGTTTGTGTGTGTACGGGGAATGGGATACGGATCGAGGGGTGAGGCTGGTCTGAGGTGTGCGTAGGTTGGAGATGGTGATGGTCACGACGAAGGGTTCTCCTGCAAAGTATGACGCTTGGGAGGGCGCGACAACGACACGGATGGCCTGATCAATGTCGAGCGACGCTTGCATGGCGGTCGGACGATGAGGAAGAGGGTGAGAGGGACGAGCTGAATAGCGTCCGGAGCACGTCCAACAACGTCAATTCACTGCTCTCTCACGTGCAGCTCGGCGCTCTTGTTCTCTCTTCCGTTCCCTCACCATCGCCGCAACCAAAATGCTCGCAGGCCGGGCTCTCAGATCTCTCGTCCCTTCTGTGGCGAGCGTGGCAAAATGCTGTACGTCCGTCATATTATTTGTACTGGTTGTATACTCATAGTACCTTCAGCTGCAAAGGGCAGACCTGTACCTGCTCCGCTGCGGTGCAATAATTCAACCTCGGCAGCCGCTTCGAAGTCCATCTTTGACCAAGAAGAGGCAGCATGGGAGCAGGTTTTCAAGGACATCAACCCAAGCCCCGAAAGGCTTCTCGCAAGCACGTCCATCGCTCGCACCGGAGCGCGGGCAAAGCGGCGTCCGCAAACACTCACAGCAAGCGAGGCACAGACCTTCGATCGGATGTTCAACACTCTATTCAACTCCATCGAGAACCTGCCAAAATCTCAGGTAGGACGCACGCTGAGTCCGGTCACAGGCGTTGGTCGTACCCGAACAGACATGGACGGGTTCATCGACATCATTCAGTCTCGCAGACCTATCAAATGGACGAGCGAGGCGGACCAGGAGTTGGACAGAAAGAAGGAGGAGATGGACCTCTGTAACACAGATCAGGAGCTGCTGGAATGGGCTGTACGAGAAGTCTTTGGAGAGTCCCAGCGGTACGAGGAGGCGGCCCGCAACGCTGCTTCGAGCTCGAGCTCGTCGCCGTCCGCTGAAGATCTCCAACCGCCGTCATATCCTCACCTCATCGCGGAACTCATGCGTAAGTTCCGCGATAAATATTCAGATCCACATCTGTCGTTGGCTGTCTTCGACTACGCTCGGAACCTTTCGATAGCCTCGTTCGTCTTTGGCTGTACAACACCGGCCTACAACGAACTGATCGAGACGCGCTGGCGGTGCTTCCGAGATCTTCGAGGAGTGTGCGACGCTCTCGAAGAAATGCGCGTCAACGGAGTCGGGATGGATACTCGTACGAGAGCTCTAGCGGAAACCGTGAGGCAAGAAGTAGGCCAGAGGAATCTTTGGGAGGAGGAGACGTCTATTGGAAGTGGAGATGTGTGGGTCATGCTCCGGCGGATCGAGAAATTGACTGCAGGACCAAGGTCAACAGAGAACCCATCAAGACGGCCGAAAAAGTGGTCAAAGAGCTCAGAGACATGGCGAAGTCATGCTTTGCAAAGTGAAGCAACAGATACATGGGAGTTTGGACAATGGGATGATGCAGGTCCTCAGCTTGTGTAGCTTTCTCATGCTGTGGTTACTGTTACTTCACTTGTGAGAATGTTATATACCAGCTATTACTGTAATCTGTTTGTTAGAGATTGTTGATGAACTTACACTTATGGTATCACCTTGGTTGTAGGGTTCTTATACACTTTAATTGGCAATTGGACTGGTCCTACTGATGCTGCCGCTTTTTTGCATTTTTTTTATCATGATATGTCAAGAAGTAATGTTTTACAGTACCTTGCAGAACCTTTCAAATGTTTTGAAAACTTCCAGAGATTGATGAATAACTCCAGATTGAAATTGTCTTATATAGTAAGTAGAATGCCAAATGAAAGCTACACATGTTGGCTTTAATATGATCCAACATTCATCAGATTTGATTTAAAACTCATTGAGTTATACATCAAACAATACTGTCAATGCATTTGAAAGGTTTTACACGTGTCGGGTTTTCACTTTTAAAAAAGATGTAGACCATTATATATATTGGCAAACTACATGTAAATATTTACATATACTTTTGTATGTAATATACACTCTACAAATAAGTTTAGAGTGGATACATTCATTGAAAGTTGTATTATAATGATATCAAATTTTAAAAAACAAAGTAGAAGAAAACTAAACTAAATGGCAGAATACTAAGATTGTTTCAGGATTAAATATTCAAACAGTGTATGATGACATGTAATGTAGTCATTTGATATGTATACGTAGCTGTATAAGTGTCAAAAACATTGATTTATGCAAATTTTATATTTATTTGAAAGAATTTCTCAAATGTTTATTTCTATAAACAGCTATCAACCAATGTCAGCAGCCTCAAACTGTATATACAACTTTTATAGTATCACAGCTTTGTATTATACAGTAAACTAGTCTGTAAAAGTTGTATTTACATCTCTGAGGAAACCTAAATGAATAAATTAAAACTAATATAAATATTTTACAAGAAATTTAAGTAGATTAATCCTCTTACAGTTTTTACCATGATTTAGTATGTATGTAAATATAGTCATCATGACTTAAACCTTTGCTATATGATTTTGTAACATCACACAATTTATAGTTTAAATAAATGCTTAAAATTGTACAAATCCACTATTGACCAGTGAGTATGACTATATATGGTAACTATGATATATGTGTAAAATACTATTCATTGAGCTCTATCATGCTGTATATTCAGTTTATAGGTCTATCCATTTGTTCTTGAGTTATACACTCAACAAAATCTTGCAAAAATTGTGATTGCATTATTTTCTGTCTTCACTGTATGCTACACAGAAGACGGAGATAACGCAATTGTAATGTTTACAAGATTTTATTATATGTATAGATAGAGAACAAACAAATAAAATCATCAAACAAATACACAAAATAATAGAGCTCATTCTGAAGTATTTTACAAGTATATCACAGTTTTTATATATAGTAACCATCTCTTATAAATGTTGAATTTGTAAGATTCTGAGCATTGTTTTCAATTGTAGATTGTTGATGATTGCGAAAGGATTTAGCAAAGATTTAAGTCATCAAATGTGTCTTCGTATACTGAAAAACAATATACTTGTATCATAAAACTGGCTTTACTCACCTGATATATGTTGAAGAGGAGGGGCGAAACTTGAAGTCGAGCGAGGTATGAGTGCGAGTGATGTAGACAGATGTCAAAGATATTGATCAGTCTGAGACTCTAAGGCTCAGACCCTGCCAGTATATATACACGTTGGGGAAGACCCTGTAACTACGTGAGACCCTAGATAGTCATGCTTCCAAGTAGCGTCAAGACGGAAGGAACCGCCGAGTTACTTCTGAGCTGCTACAATCAACCAATGGTATATTGTCCTCTATCAAACCTTATGGAAACGGACGGAACTGGATGGAACCAGGCCATCAAAGGGCCTGGACTACGGATCTAAACTACCAGGCTTTAAAGGCCGTGCTTCTATGATGTTCTACGGTATTCTACAAGCTTCTAAGATGTTCTATTCACATGGCACAGTGATGAGATCAATGATAAGTGAAATACTAAACTATAAGGTATCAATAAGACGTTATCTAGCGACCTAACACTAGTGCACCACATAGACGCTGCATAAGCGCTAGCGCGTGGGCGTCTAAGGAAAAATCTGTGACAATTTGGACATCAGTAAATGAGATATCTTACTAATGTAGTGACAATCAAAATAAAATTGCAAATAAAACACTATATATACAGTGAAGGTCAAAAGTCTTTCTCATTAGTATTGGGAGTAATTTTGTTTTGAATATAATTCAATTAAATGAATGTTCTATCAAACTTTGAAGATATCAAATGAACGGCCTTAGTTCAAAGTATTTTTCCACATATTCAACATTTCCATATATAGTAATAGTTCATGTAGAAATTAGAAATTATTTTATTTTTTGTCATTTAATGAAACATAAAATTAATCATACTTACAAAATACTTTCACTAAGATTTAAGTCCAATAAATTAAGTTTATATACAAAACTTTGTTATAATAGAACATTATGCTACGTATAAATGAAATTATTGAACTATAGTTAATACAAGTATAAATACTAACTACTCTATTACAATAATAATGATAATACATGGTAATCAATAATATATACATATTAAGTAAGACAAATTAATAGAAGTATACTGTTAGACCTATATAATAGTTCAAAGTTCAATATTTATATTGATACCTGTTTGACTTTTCAAGTAATCATATTGCAAATGAATATACTAACTTTTGTTTGCAGTATTACTAAATCAAACACAGTTCACGTAACATGATCTTCTGTTGTTATAAAGTCTTGTATATAAACTTAATTTATTAGACTTAAATCCTAGTGAAAGCATTTTGTAAGTATGATTAATTTAATGTTTCATTAAATGACAAAAAATAAAGTAATTTCTAATTTCTACGTGAACTATTACTATATATGGAAATGTTGGATATGTGAAAAAATACTTTAAACTAAGGTCATTCATTTGGTATCTTCAAAGTTTGATAGAACATTCATTTGTTTGAATTATATTCGAAACAAAATTACTCTCAATACTAATGTGAAAGACTTTTGATCTTCACTGTAATTTGTTAACAAATCAACAATCAAATGTCATTTATCTTGTACTTGAATGTAAGAACACATATTATCAATTGATTTGAAGCATTGTATGAGGAAAACTACACATTTTACAAGTTAGAAATTATGACATGTATACACAGAAGACAGAAAATAACGCAATTGCAATTTTTATAGGATTTTATTATGTGTATAGATAGAGGATGAACCAATAAAATCACAAAACAAATATACCACATGATAGAGCTCATTTTGAAGTATTTTACAAGTATATCACAATTTCTATATATAGTAACCATCTCTTATAAATGTTAAATCTGTAAGATTCTAAGCATTGTTTTCAATTGTAGATTGTTATTGATTGCAAAATGTCACAGATTTTCCTTAGATGCCCATGCGCTAGCGCTTATGCAGCGTCTATGTGGCGCATTAGGGTTAGGTCGCTAGATAATGTCTTATCGATACCTTATAGTTTAGTATTTCACTTATCATTGATCCCATCACTGTGCCATGTGGATAGAACATCCTAGAAGCCCGTAGAATACCGTAGAACATCATAGAAACACGGCCCTTAAGGCCCGGTAGTCTAGATCCGTAGTCCAGGCCCTTTGATGACCTGGCTCCATCCGGTTCCGTCCATTTCCATAAGGTTTGATAGAGGGCAATACGCCATTGGTCGATCGTAGCAGTTCGGAAGTAACTCAGTGGTTACTTCCGTCTCGGCGCTACTAAGAAGCACGACTATCTGGAGTCCCACGTAGTTACGGGGTCCTCCCCAACGTGTATATATACTGGCAAGGTCTGAGCCTTAGAGCCTCAGACTTATCAACGTCTTTGAACACCCGTTCGCACTACCTCACTTGCATCACCTCGCTCGACCTTCAAGTCTTCGCCCCTCCCCTTCAAGCAACCTATCAGGTGAGTAAACCAGGTTTTGTGATAGTTTGATAAGTCTTTCCTTTTCACCGCATCGTCGCCGCAAGGGACGATGACGGGCTCTCTTTAGGTGTTTGCGCGTCGTCACGCGTGTTGTGCTCATGGGTGCTGGGGGCTCTCTAACGTGTTGTCGCTGCAAGGGACACACGTCACACGTCGTCGCCGCAAGGGACGGTCGTGTTTGTGACGTCGTCGCCGCAAGGGACGTCGTCGCTTTGGAAGCGACTCCGCGCATTCGCGTCGGGGTGCTGCTCATCGCTCTGGCCTTCGTGGTCATCGGTGTGACAGCTGTTCGGGTCATCCCGGGTATCGTGACCTACCTGCCGATCCTCAGGCGTTAAGAGGCGCGATTAACTCATAGCCACTTGTGTGGATTTAGAGTCGCGGATGGTGGATCTACCGCTCTGTTTCGTGAGCGTCCCGCTATGAGTCTCGGGTAAAATCGGATGACGACAGCAAGCCATTTCGTGTCGTGATCGAGTGGTGTCAACACCGCTCAAAACATTTGCAAGGCAGCTGGAACTGTCCTTGAGAGCCCCGTCCCCGTATGATCGTGAGAGAGACGACATACGACGCCGACACTATCGCAGACATCAAGACTGCAACACCGAGGACCGTTTGGTTCACTTTTTCCCGCACTTCGTCGTCGAGAGAGACGTCGTGCTCACCGCCATTGCCAACAGCCATGCCTAAAGCAACTGCCACCAAGTACACCACCATCGCTCGCAACGAGCTCACCTACCGCACCGAACGCATCAAGATCTCCCCCGAGGTTTGGCGCAAGTACGCCGACGTGTGCAAGCCGCGCAAGGTCTACAAGCCTGACGAGCGACCGCTTGTCTCGCGCATCCTCTCAAACGAGGAATACGCGCAGATACAGCAGGAGCAAGCGGAGCATTTCGCCGAAAGGGATTTGCTTTCGCGTCTCCTTATCAAAAGTCGCAAGTTGGAAGACCGGCTCACCACGCCGCCGCCACCTCTCATCGAGCGGTTGGCACCTCGGACTCCGGCATACGAAGCTCCTGCCCCTATCCCAAAACAAGTCAAGTTCCGCAAATATAAGATCTTCAAGCGCATTGAGGAGTACAAGGGTTTGGTCGATCCGACCATTACCCGCCTCAAGCCCTTCTTCGCCAAACTCAATGAGCGAATGGAGGGTCCGGGTACCACTGTCGAAAAGATGGCCGAGGACAAACGCCTCGAGCCAATCTGGAAGTGGTACAACCGGTTAGCGGAGATTAGGGACACCATAACAGAGGAAGGGCACGACTTCGGAGTTTCAGCCTGGAGGCAACTCAAAGGAGCGTGTAAACGTATCGGCAAGGTTTCCTTCGAGAACTTTGATAGTAGATTAGATGAGATATGTAACGAACTAATCGCCATGGACATACAAGTCCCTTGAGTGTACAAATACGATCTCTCTTTTCATTGGCAACTTTATGGCATTGGCATGCGTGTGATTTTCCATTCTTATGGCAAGAACGTTTCCATTTAAAACATGATCGCTGACCGAATTGACAGAAATGTCTACCTCACAATCTTCTGCTGCTGCGTCCTTCACTCGGTACGAGCCGACCTACGGCTTCGATACCAACACCACGAAGCTGTACCCGGACGACATCCCCGATGAGCACTTCGCCAAGCTCGCGCTTACAGACACGCAAGACGAAGGCCTCGAGGCCATCCTTAAGCATGTTGCCGGGAACACGGCGGTCCAAGTCAGGACCTACGTGGACAATCAAGTGAAGAGGCTCAACGAGCACTACACGACGCAGTTTGTGAACGTCTACCAAGAATTGGTGAAGGCCTCGAAGCAGAGAAAGCGTCTCACCGACATTCTCACCCAGATGGCCACTAAGGTGGACGTACTTGAGAAAGAGTCCGCTGCCCACAAGGCAGCCCTCGACCAGATCCCGGCTGGCGGTGCCAGCCAGGGAGTCGCAGGTGGTCGAATGAAGATTCCAGATCCCCCGACTTTCTCGGGCTCCGATGACAAGATGAAGCTGGACGACTGGCTCAATTAGATCGCCCTCTACTGCTCCGCGTCTGGTACGGTCACTGACCACCAGAAAATCGTGGCTGCCCTGACTCGCCTTCGCGCCCCAGCGGCGACTTATATGAAGGACTACTACGAAAAGAACAAGTCAGGTGCAAGTCTCGGTTACTTCGTGGACTTTGAGAAACAGCTCGTCGCAATCTACGGTCAACGCGACACAAAGGAAACGGCCAAGAAGGAAATCACGGAACTCTGGGCGAACACATCACTGGCGCAAAAGGACTTCATCAAGTACTGCGAGAGGTACCGAACGCTGGCATGCATCGTCGAGTATGAGGACAAACTCCACATCGACAAGATCACGAACGTTATTCCGAAAGATCTACGTGCAGCTACTGTCGGCCTCCGCCACGCCAAGTAGATTCCTGCCAAGTGGGAGGAGTACCTCGAGGTGCTCCTCGAAATCTACAAGGAACTGCACCCAGAGAAATCCAAAAGTTCCATCTTCGGAACAAGCAACACGGACAAGGACAACAACGGCGCGAAGAATGACTCGGCGAACTCGTCGAAGGGCAAGGGCAAGGAGGCGAACTCGCAACAGGTGGTCGCGAAGTTCTGCCAGATCTGCTCCGGAAAGGGCCAAAAAGGCAAGGCAAAAACACATAACACTGTGGATTGCTACGATAAGCCTGGCAACGAACACCGCCGCCCTGCCCCCAAGACGTCAACATCGTCTTCGTCGTCGTCCTCGTCCAGCGGAAGTAAAGGTCAAAAGACCTTCAAGGGAAAGAAAACCATCATGGCCCGACTCGCCGAGCTCCAAGCAGAGCTCGAGCAGTTAGGAGATGATGATGGTGCGGCTTCCCCCGCTGCCACAATCACCGTCAATAGCGCGACCATCGAGGAGATCGTCGATCTCACGCCGGGCGAGACGCCGGCTATAGCGCAAGTCGATGATGTGCCGAAGGGTACCCCCAGACCGACGGGTTGTAATACGGGGTACAGACGTGCTCAGATGGATTTTCCCGAGGGACTGTAGAGGCCAACGTCTGCGACCTACAGTCCGGGAATGAAGGTATGCCCGTCGTCGGCTCGGAGCTCGACTCCGATGTAGTACTGGAATCTTGTGTAGTAAATACTTCGCGCAACAAGAATACGAGTTTCCAAATTCCAGTTACACTATGGGTATACGGCAAGAAAGTGCAGACCGAGGCTTTAGTTGATTCGGGAGCCACAACGAATTTCATCGACAAGGACTTCGTTGAACAGAATCACCTGGTTACAAATAAGTTGGCTAGTCCGTATAATGTTATTAATGCGGATGGAACACCCAATGTTGCAGGACGAATCACTGATTAC
>SWBT01000363.1:0-91021 GCA_005298045.1 Pleurotus ostreatoroseus | reverse complement strand
TTCTAGCGTGTTATGCGCTTGTCTTACGGGAGTGCGCTGTCACACTCAGTCTAAGTTCATACATTTCAAACCCCGGTCTATGAGTACAATCGCACATCTATCTTACGGATAGGAACCCACTGTATGAGTATTGGAGGCATAGGATGATACAGGAATCCCGAGGAAGCTGGCTCGGTGTGGGGTGGAATCGACTCGCGGAAGGAGACACCCAACAATTTCTGGTGTCGGCCCTGTGCCTTCCCTGGACACGGTACAGAATATCTTGCGAGCGTATATGCTTCTTTAATGAATCATTGTAAGTATCTGATGTTTAACCACAGAACTACAGGAATGTCACACACGCTCAACTGGCTCGGGTTCCTTCCCGTGCAGGCAAGCGCTATGCTCTTCGGGTCCTGGCGCATAAACATCGAGCTCTTGGGATGCAAGGCCTCTAATTCACAAAGCTATCATGTGCATTGCAACCGATATATTGATCTATCCTAACTCCGTCTAGATTATCACACTTCCGATCCTCGATTATATATCGTCAACAGCCTCCAGAGACAACGCCTATTAATCGCATGATGAAGAACTAAGTACATACTACTTGGAAGTATCCGGAAACAATCTTGCTTTGCAGAGTGACGGCGGCATGGAAAATACTGCTCCCATACTCTCCAGGATTATACGATCATCAGCTCGATACGCTCATTATGATACCTGTCACTGAAGTTTTCGTGAGCATATCGGGCGTTAGTGCGGCGACAAATCTGTAACGAGGTAAATGAGGCTGTCGACCCGGCATATATCATTTGCCATACCACCGTCGAAACCGGCGATAGTTCGGACGGTAGATATGTGTAAGAGGGCGGCTGTATCAGCTCACAGGCGGCTCGTTTGAAATCAATGTCCTCTGATCATATGTAACCGGGCAGGGAGACTCGTCAACACGGGTGACCATGGTCTCACAACACAGGACGGACCTTTAAAACCCATCGTTACTTTTTTTTGCCATGCCGAAAGTCGTTGTCCAACTTGGCTATCGGCACATGAAACGTATGGTAATTGCTCCGAAGTCTAACGTACAAATAAAAGTAAGTAGTATAAGCTAGAACTCCATTGAGATGATATTCTTAACTTTCGATTCAGGCCCTTGAGCAATAGCGAGTTTTTATGGAAGAGCGAATCGTTTGATGATATATTGACAAACAGCACGGCTTACAATGATTATACCGTCTAACGGAGTGTGAAGAACGGTGGCTTGAACAGTCATAGCATGTTCCGTCGTGAACCCCGCACAAAATCGGGCTATTGATATACGGAAGTTCGAGTAGCGTAACTCCATTATACGATACCTAGCGGTCGAAGTCGGCATGATATCTACGGTCATCGTCAGCCGTGCTTTCGCAATTCTATAAGAGGGGGATGGCATACCTACCAAAACTCCAGCACGACATTCAGTATCGAGTCTTAATTCTCAAGGACATTCGCCCTGCCCACCACTGCGACTATGAAGCTAGTCATTGCAACCATTCTCGCTCTCCCTATGTTTGCATTTGTCAAAGCTTGCACCACGAACGTGCCAGTGTGCTGCGCTGGAGGTTTCAGCGTAAGACCGTTCTACCATCACAAGACGTTCTTGACATACCAGTTTATCACGCAGGCCGCAGGTGTACTTGACGCATCTAAATTAGAGCCTATCATGGAGGCGTTGGATCCGGGCTTCCATGTTTCTCCTAACGATGGTCTTGGGCTGGAATGCACGAAATTAACCGGCGGCGCCTGCCCTACTGACGAGGCCGAAGGTTGTTGCGCAATCCTAGTACCCGTGAGTATGGATTCGAACGGGATCTAACAATGATGACTAACATATCTTTAATAGATCCTTGATGGAACATCTGTAGCTATCAACTGCCCGCCAAAGGAGTAGCTCCAACTCATGTTTGGGCCCTTGGCCCGTACATCCTGTAATGTCGTGAATAATCACAAGGCGATGTGAAGCAACGACTATATTCAACTGACCTATGTGCTGAACTTTGCCTCTTTATATGTACGAGCTATACCGTGACCTGATACTCCGAGTCCCTGTATTCAGTGCGTAAGCTGCGGTACACATATCTTTGTGAGCGTCGCTTTAATGAAGAACAGCGGTACTTCAGTTCACGGAAACACTCACATGAAAGCTTGCGGGAAGCTCAAGTTCGCATACCAAGCTGGCTATTTGGAATTTGTAAAATTGAATTCTCGATTCGTTATCGGCAACGGCGAAGCGTAATGTGTGGCACTCTGGACGCAACCATGTATGAACCTGAACGAATGCTTGTTAAATGTTGTGCCAGCCCGTAAGTGACTGCATCGACTCCTTGACAGACGAAGCGGTAAGATGCAGCTGAGACGCCGGCGTACCTGTCATTCATCCAAAGAATGAGAAGGTTCTTGTCTCCCTTGGCGGATTCACCAGCGTAAACAGCGTGATGCGGACAGGACTCGTCATAGACCCTTCATTGAGATCTTCGCTTCCTTCTGACTTCGATTACGAGCGGAATAGAAGAACAATCTGCATAATTCGGCTTAGTAATTCGACTTTGTATGTAAGTAGAGTGAGTCTGCAATGAGAATTTGGAGGCAGCAGTGCGGCAACGAGATGCAGCTGCCCGAGTCAAGCGCTAGCGCTCGGGTTTTCGGGCGCTAATAATGGCAACATAATGATCGGATAAAGCCGGACGCCACAACAAGCCGCCCGCTACAACTTCAGCGTTCGGACGACGCTTGGATCTTGACATCGAAACTGGGTACTATGCATTCAGAGAAAATAGCCGTAAGCTCAGAAAACCATACCTCTATATCTACTTGTATATGCTGAAGGGACTCAGGATACCTCCTTCCCCGCCACTCTTGCTAGACCACTTGATCGACGTGTCGGTCCCTGAATCTGACTCGCTATGTATATCCTTACCGTGTTCGGGATATATATCCCTGAGACAGTGACAATTCAGGCGGCCCTGCATCCTTGGCTCTGTAAGTATGACTACACACCAAGCGTTCTGTTTTTCGTCCGTAAACGATGCCACCTTGACTTGACCATCTCGATGGTGAATTCTATTCAAGCCATTCCTTGACGACGACACTCACAATGAGAACTGCAGACCTAAGAACCGAGAAATTATATCAGCTCCGAGAAAATTATGCTCAAAGGAAGATAATATGAGTTGCGAGTCGTGGGATATCTCATCATATTTCTTTCCTCGCTTTCTAAGCTCATCCGGGGACGTGTTCATAGACGCATGAGAGGGCGAGTGTTTATTGTAAACATTTGTTCTTTCTACCTCCGTACAGAGGACTGAGTGCTGGTGAC
Source organism: Pleurotus ostreatoroseus (assembly GCA_005298045.1). Classification (NCBI taxonomy): domain Eukaryota; kingdom Fungi; phylum Basidiomycota; class Agaricomycetes; order Agaricales; family Pleurotaceae; genus Pleurotus; species Pleurotus ostreatoroseus. The sequence goes on along the minus strand of SWBT01000363.1, from coordinate 87,684 downwards.
TCTGTGCGGGCAATTCCTCGAAGTCTCCGATAGTGTGTAGCCATGCGGGACTGAACACCAGGTAGGCCCTGTTTCGAGCGCAGTCATCAGTCTTACTCATTCTCTGCACTATTTCATCAGATATTTTGCCCCTGGGAGCACCCATGAGTTCCGCCTGTACCTGAATACCCACATCTTTTGCTACGCTTTACTCCGTGCCATCGGCAGATCAGAGCATCTACACTGTGGACTTGATGAACTCCCAGCATCCGTTCTTCGTTATCCGTCAATCCTTCTTACCAATAAACTCAATGCACTGTCGAATGTGACTGCCCCGTCGAATGGGCTTCCTCGAATGCAACACGTTCACACATCTCCCGGTAATTGATTTAGTTTGTTTTGTCGACTTTCTCACCGCTTCTAATGATCAGGTTCTAGCGGATATCTGCAAGGGCGAAAAATCCCAAGTCCCTTCCTTTGGCAGCCGCAGCATGATTCTGTACGTTCGTCTATACATCGCGAAAGGGTCTACTATCCTGTATCATAGACGAGTGTTCTTAACGACACTCAGTACTTTACGCTATCCAATCCTCTGAGGCACAACTGGCCGATAATGGTACCCCCTGCCAGCGACATAATAATATCAAGGTCGTAACCTTCCTACTGAACGTATTTATCAGTCGATACATCACGGTTACCAAGCTAATGTGCTCACCGCGGAACAACGGTAGGCATAAGGCTGACGCACTGATAAAAGGTAGGTGAGCGTTATCTCAGCTGAAGACGACTCATGCTATCGGTCCTATCGAACGTGAGTACCGTCAGTTTGGATCGCAACTCGGCTCATTGAAGTGAAACAGCGGGCTAGATTCTTCGATAAATTAAATGGAGACACCAGGGGCTCCCATGAGGTCCACGGATACTCTATACACCGCGACTGCTTTATATGACTCGCTCGCGTAAGTCTTGAGGCTGCATGACTCGCTAGCGTCCACCCTGACATTGCAACGTGATAGTTTTTCTAGTCATAACCGGACAACATAGTTCGGTGGCGGTGGGCATGGACAAGATGATCACGTTGGACCGTGTGCTAGTGAACTGCACAGGGTTGAGTTTCTTTGACAACTGCATACCTACAGTTTTGACGGAATAAGGTAGGTACGGAACGTGACTGGAGGCTTGATCATGGCTGTCGAATGCTGAGACTAGCGAAAGTTTCGCAAGGACACTGGCGCACAAATGCAGCTCGAGCAGGATACGACACTTCCCATCGTAGTAAGCTCCCAAGAACGTAGAAGATTCAATCCGGTTTGTGAGGCAGACGCCACACGGGTGTTCTTTACTGACCCGGGAACGGCTAGGCTTGAAAAATGCTAGACTCATAGCACCTATGCACTCGTAAAGAGATCATTAACCAGTTCACAGCTGTATTATTGAACGCTGATGTATCATCGAACATAGTATGGTCTAACAGAGCTACAAAGGTAGGACCCAGCACTCTTCGATAGGTACATCGCGCTGTACGCTGCTGCGCTGTTCTTCGGGTCCTGAGATCCTGTGTGTCCTTCTGATGCTTTGGAGCCTCGCAGAACTCTCTTCTTACAGAGTCGGGATATCTTGAAGCCGCCACAATCGTTGCAACATTCTAACCCCTCCCTAGCGAGCTAACCGAAAGGAAACGGCGCCTGATCACACATGAGAAAATTGTGAAGTCTAAAGCTGTGGTCTACAGGTTCTTGCGGGAAGACGACGTTATTACAGCATCACTTTCTAACTTCCCGCCACGGGCTTATAGTACGACCATCTGCTCAATATGCTCATACATATGATGCCAACAAGTGAGAAAGTGGAGTATCCGTGACTGCATTGAACACGGGGACCACACTAACGAGATGCTGCATTGCACGCAATCGGACGGCGGTTTGGGTACTATGTTCCCGCAATGATTGTGACAGTACAAGCGGTTCGCAGTCACGTTTCTTATGTCGGCCATGCGAACAGCCTGACAACCGTGAATTTTAAAGAGCTGAGATTCGTGCTCCGGTAAAATTGAAACGACAAAGGTGGAAACCGTGCAAATTCCCTGCGCGGTATCTACAATGTGATGCGGATTGTGCACATGCCATGTCAGGACTCGGGATGCCCCTCGTGGAGGTATAGAGCTACTTGCACTATAGGTACTATCGGAGACATCCCGTCCTTCGATACTATTCCTTAAATCGATGATGCTGCCTGTTATATCGAGCACTTAGGCCGTTGCTGACATGCTAACATACTGCGTGCGACTTACCAAAGAAAAGAGATTGTGCCGCCTAGTGGATAACACGCCGGACGACTGCGGCATCTGTGCACGAACACCATTCTGGATCCCAGAGATAGTATGTGAACATGCCGTTTGAATTGAGCCACTATGACAGATCTGGGTACCAATTATTCATGTAGAAATGGTGGCGGAAATAAGTTCAGTGCCTACTTTTGCCTGGAGTGACGCCCACTGCAAACGTATAAGAGACCATGGACACACCTACCAAGCCCCACTTCAGCACTCCACAGCGTTGCCAACCTCAACTTCAGACTACCATCCGAATCGTACCCGTATATTGTTATCATGAAGTTGGTCATCGCTACCATGCTCGTCCTGCCCCTTCTGGCGGTCTCCCAGTGCACGGACCTATGCTGCGCTGCGGTCGTCGACGTAAGACGGTTTTTCCCTGAGCTTAGTTCGCGATACTGAGCGCTGACCTTGATTTTTTGAATGGGAAAGCCCAATTCCGCCCTCGGCAAAGAGGCGTTGGCAGAGTTGGCACTGTTGGATGTCCCCATTCCACCCCCTGACAGCCTCGGAGGCATAGGCGTGTCTTGTACCACTGACACAGATGACTGTGGCGCTCCTGTGGTCTGCTGTCTTGTGTTCGCTGTAAGTCGGGAATACAGTGACAACTGGTTGAATCGCTTACAGAGTTTGAACAGCCTACGCCACTCGGTGGGTTTGGGGCCGGCTGTATGTAGTCGACGGTCTAAACAGTCTTTGACGAAACATGTCGGATTTCCTGATATGCCGAGTCCTGTTACGATTCTTAAAGCAGCCCTGTCAGATGTAAATTAGTGCCACCTACATGTCGTGCTTGTACATTTGAAGTTATTGATGTACTGTATCGATCTTTCTAGACTGACAGAGTCTCTGATGGTGCATTCTACAAAAGAAATCAAGAAGTTGGTCTATTCCACTCAATAGTACACCAGCTTACCGAAGTAGTAACAGCAATTAACAATGGTACGTATAGCAGATAACGTTTCTAATTTCGGTTTATCGGACGGTGAATTGGTCGCTGTCAAGTGTTAAACTTACCTATATCCCCTTCGTTACAAAATGAGGCCCCTCCTAATACTCTGGGTATGCTGCGAAGCAGTCTGAATTAGTAGTACAAACAATGAGCGTCAAACCTTGCATACATCAGGTCGGCTTGAAGATCTGTTGTTACTGGCATGTATGCGGTTATGATTCATCAGCTGGTTTATTTCCTGAGTGGACAAAACTGACATCTATGTGTTCTGAAGAGGAACGCAAGGTGGAAGATCAGGATGGGAGACTATAACACAATACTTATCGTTGAAAGTGTTGGCGCAGCCACGGGGGTTACGTCAGTATTCCAACGGCAATCCACTCAGTGGGATGGCTTGCGAATACAAGACAGGCATCACTCGGACTCTTGTCAACAGTATCCACCCGCGCCCGTTTGAAAGTCCGAGGAACGTATTGATACTTGTGAACTCCGTTGTTGCCCTCCATTCCAGGAAAAACTTGAACACATCAACGAGGTTTGTATCAAGTCTGAGTAGGACCTTTGTTGTGTGAGCGCTGTGTAGCATGGCTGAATTTGTGAACCCTGGATGTTCGAGAGCGTAGTAAATGAGCTGTGCATATGAGGGTAGAGTACTACCTCGCCAGATAAAAGAAAGACATCATGTGTCGACGTCGGATCGCAATCTGTCATACAACATGTTTCCCAGGGATGTTGATCGTAATAACAACGAAGGTTTGAAGAGCTTCACGACTGCATTGGCGTTCGTGTTACTATCATAGAGGAATCGGCGTCGGTTTCAGCGTATCCTACGGAGATTGTGAACAGATTCTGGACGTGGCTTCTGACGAAGTACAAGCGACACCGCTTTACCAAAAAAGACGCTCTCAGCTGCTGACCATGATCCGCTCCTTCCTCTACGACTCCTTTCACTGGGCTCGAGAAAAAGCCTCAAGGAGGCTCCGCAATGCCCTGCTCAGTATTTTGTCCAATGGGCCTGTCCCAAAACACGTCGGTTTCGTGATGGACGGAAACAGGCGATACGCGCGACGGAGGCACCAGGCGGTATTCCAAGGTCATGCACAGGGTTTCGTGGCATTGCGACGTGTACGTGATTCCTGTACTATATCGGCAAAAGGTCAAAATGACCCATGATTGGCACCATTCATCCAGGTCCTGGAGATATGTATGCGCCTCAACGTACGCTGCGTCACCGTTTACGCCTTTGCCATCGAGAACTTCAAGCGGTCGCCTGAAGAGGTCGACGCTTTGATGCAACTTGCGGAGGAGAAACTCGTAGAGATTGCACAGCATGGGTGAGTGGTATGGCACTTGAATAGCCAAGATGTATCGCTCATCATGCTCATAGCGATTTACTGGACCAATACGGTGTTCGTCTCAACGTCCTGGGTCAAAAAGAACGCTTACCTGCCTCTGTTCGGGACGCGATCAAGAGAGCAGAGGATATGACTGCTGGGAATGACCGGTGTGTAACAGGTACCTCGGACGACTCGTACACTAACGCGACGTTTTCCTGAACTAGTGCCATATTGAATCTCTGCATGCCTTACGCCAGTACAGACGAAATCACTACCGCTGTTGAAACCTCGTTGCAGGATGCTCTTGACGAAGCTGACGTGCTGTATGTATTCTTAATCGTCGGATAGGGCGTGTTCTTACGTTTCCTTAGGACTCTTACTGAACAAGACATCGATGCACACCTCATGACCTCAAAAGTGAAAAGCCCTCCGTTGGACATTCTCATCCGTACCAGTGGGGTCAGGCGACTCAGCAATTTCCTGCTGTGGCAGGTATGTCATACATACATGCCTTCTAAACGCTGATTAACTTGTTGTCGTCAGGGCTGCGAGGATACCCAAATTCAATTTACCTCTGCGTACTGGCCTGATTTTGGACTACTGGATTTCATGCCGCTGATACTAGACTACCAACGTAAAGTTTGGTCATCTGCGTGATACCCTCTAACTATTGTCGTATTTATCATGTCTGTATTCTATCGTGGATCTCTCGTACTTGCTTTAATGATGGCTCGATATCGCATGTACGATTCTCGATCACTTACCGTACGACTTTCCTGCTGAACAAGGAGCTTATGAATTGCTCGAACGGTACTGTGTTTGTCCGAGACAATTTGCTCGGTAAGGTTTCTCAGCGGCCGACAGAGCGGCTGTTTCATTCCCTTCTGCGAGCGTCGACGAGCGTTGGCAACAGTTTATTATGGCACGACTTTCGTTCGCGGACTGCCGATCCTCTTCCATCCTACGCTGTGCTCGTCGGTCGTGATCTCGCCATGGCTGGAGACTCTGAGAAACAAATACGACACCTCCTAGCCCCTGTACCCGATCTCAAGGGCAAGACCAAACCCCAAGGCACGGATCTGACGCCAGATCAGCAGAAAGCGGTTGACGCGGTCCTTGCACACTTCTCGAAGGAGGATTACGAGTTGCCTGGAGGGAAGGATGGGGCTGGGAAGCTCATGGAAGAAGAGAAATTCTGGCTGGCACGTCACGCGAAACTCTGCTAGATGGGCTATGAACTGATACCCTCGTGTCTAGACGCACGAATGTATGCTAAGGTGTGTATTCGCTCTTCGACCAGTGTGGCAAATGGCTCATCAACGCTAGATACCTACGAGCAACGAAGTGGCATGGTGCTCCTGCTGCAATCAAGCGACTAGAAGAGACCTTGGCCTGGCGGAGAGAATTTGGTCTATACGACGACCGCTTCACGCCATCCCACGTCGAGCCTGAAGCAGTTACTGGGAAGGAGGTCATTTTCGGATATGACGTGAACGGCCGTCCTGCACTCTACCTATGTCCGAGCAAACAGAACACGGACGAAAGCATACGACAAGTCGAATTTAACATGTTCATGCTCGAGCGGTGTATCGACTTAATGGGCCCTGGTGTAGAGTGCGTCCTCACTTTGCCTCTTCACTTCCATGATACTGACCAGAGCGAACAGGTCGCTAGCCTTGATGATCAACTACGGTCAGAAGGCCGCGAAAAGTCCATCCTTCTCACTCTCTCGGATGGTGAGTGTCTTCGCGTTCTCTAAGTGTATATAGCTGTATACGGCTGTTCAGGTTCTTCATATCCTACAAACACACTACCCAGAGCGTCTCGGGCGCGCCCTCATCATCAACGTCCCATGGATGCTGAATGCCTTCTACAAGCTCATCACCCCGCTTATCGACCCCGTCACGCGCGACAAGATGCGTTTCAACCCCAAGGCGATCCAGGACGGGCTCTTCACGTCGGACAACGTCTGGGTCGAGTTCGGCGGGGACGTTACATTCGAGTACGACCATTCCAAGTACTGGGCGGACTTCATTGAGACAACGACCAAGCGACGACAGGAGATGATGGAACGGTGGCGAGCGCTGGGCGGACGTATAGGGTTGAGGGAGTGGGACATCAAGAATGGCGATGGGGTGGCGAATGTGCCGGAGACGAAGACTGCACCAGTCGCTGTTGAGGTAGAGCCTGCTTCGGTCCAGGTGGCGGCATGATTGACATATATCCCGATTCTAGTAGGACCATTCGGTTCTTTTGCTACCTCTACACTGCACTTAATGGTAATTCGGAATTATTAGACTAGTATCTTTAGACCATATCCCAAAGCTCTGTGCTCCTTACAACCATGTTGTTAAGCGGAACCCAATGTTAGGAACGTCGTCCGCTGTCTTGAACAAGTAGACATGGATTGCCAACTTCTCCTTTGTCGAGACAGGCTTTGGGCCCGATATCTTGCCCGGCTTCTTCCGCGGGAGCTGTAGTGTATGTTTGTCGTGAGGTATGTTCGCGATCAGCCATTCTAGTGGCGCTAGTGGGTGCACTGTTGCGAACCTAGTTCCGTTGACGCCGTGGGTGAAGATACGATACGCCAACGGCCCGGTTTATCTCATGTCGCTCCACAATCTTTCCTCTTCGAGGTTCTGAGCGCGAGTCGTAGCTTGACGTGACGTTTGGGATAAACAAGATCGAATTTCCACAGAGATACCCTACAGATCAAAACAATGGTACTCGAGAGCATTCTCAGATATCATGAAGATCAGCCGCCGAAATCCTTAGGCATTGCGGATAGGAGAGGTGGGGCTATACAACATCTGGTCAAAACCAGTGGCAGTGAATTATGATCACAAGACTTACACGGCAGGAACCGCAGTTTGCGGGCCTGGATCTGAGCGGAGCACCGGGAATGGAGTCTCAGCGCACTGGAGAAACGAAGTGAGTTTGAGCGCAAAGTTCGCAATGAGAACCACTTACAGCCTGTTCGACATCGGCATTGGACTTGCCAGCGGGGAAGTGAGGCGTAGTAGTAAGTGGGGGCGGGTTAGGGAGGACCTCGCTGCAGTCGATGAGGTCGTTAGGGTCGTGGCCGAGCTGGCCCATGGCACCGAAGATGAACTGGAAGCGGTTCTGGAGCTTCGCCTGGTCGGCTACAAAAAAGATGAGAATGGTGAAAAGCGAAGGTTCGTGATGACACTTACTTCCAAACGATTGCCACTCGCAAGCAGTCCTGGAGTCCCGAGCGAGCTGGACCACAATCAGACGGCGTATTGCGATAGACAAGACATGGACATACATCGTGGTCGGACTGAAGACGGAACTCGCCCTTGAGGGGCGATTGAGTAGTGCCCTGGATGCCGCCCTTACCGGGGAAGAGTGTGCCACGGAGCTGTGTCTCGATGAAGAACTGGCCGTCGAAAACTGCGGGCGTTGAGTCGAACGGTGTGCGAGGAATAGTGGGATCGATATCGTTCTGGGCTGCGATGGTGTGGCTGCCAATGATGTCATCAGATGAGGTATTCAGCAGGAGCGGGAGGTGGTACGGACGCGATCAGGAACCAGACAGTCTCAAGTTCATCGAAGCCACCAGCATCGTTGAATCGATTCAGGATAGTGTCGACGGTATCTGGATGGAGTGATTAGATTGAGAAATGAAAACAGAGTAGGATATTTACGGAAAGGCTCAGGAACCAAGCCATCTGGTGCGGGCTGGGTGGCTTTTAGAGTTCACGTTAGCGATGGTCAAATTAGGGGGCTCTGCATGAACATACCATCCTTGCGGCCTATCGAGAGGTTATTAGTTACGATATTTTGATTAATGATGATTTTACGCACCGACAAACACCGGCATGGGGGGAGCACCTGGGCAGTTAGTCACTGCAACAGCACCAGCGAACTGAATACTGTGTTGCAAAGATGCATTTTAGCTAGCGTAGAACCTTGGAAACTGCCTACTTACAAATCGGCCACACTCATATTGCTGCGTTCCAAGAACGGTCTCTCGATCTCGACAACTTCGTCAAGGCCAACGTTCGGGTGGAATTTGGTCTCGATATCGGAAAAGATGACAATTGAACCGTCAGCACCACCTCCGCTGCATCATACCGGTAAGCACGTTTCGTTCGCCGGTGACAAGACCTCTTACCCGAATTTGCCCTGGGCCTCGAGGGCGGGAGAGAAAGCGATAGCGTCGTGGAAGGTAAGACGCAGAGCCTCGTGAGCCTCATCGTTGCATTGACCCCCGTTGAAGAGGTTCTTGTTCAGGTCATCCCGAACGGCAAAGAGACCACAGCATGCCGCGTTGGTTGCGGTGTTCTTGCCATCGGGGCAAGCTACACGCTTGGTAATCGCACCTTGGAGGAAGTTGGTATCAGTCTACTGTAATAGAGATATAGGATACCAGGCTTACCGCGGGCGACATTCATGGCAAGAGCTACAGTGATCGCAGTGAAGAGTTGCTTGAACACCATTGTTCCGAGTGCCTGTAGGAGACAAAAGACGGTGAGGTCTGGTGGAGAAATGTCGAAACATTCCCTTCTTTATATACCTCAAGTCCACAGGCGTCAGACTGGAATTTGAGTCAAAGGTACGTGAAATATCGTCGGATGTCCAAAGGACTTCTGCCACATTGTGAGAACACAGGGTGAGTGTTGGTACTCGGAAAGGCTGCGCGTACCCATGGATATCACTATAGTCTACGTCCTAGTATACGGTACCGCAACGGACCATACTTCTGTGTGAAGTACAAGTCGGTCAACAGGTACGCGGAGTATTCACCACGACTGCATACTTGAGAGCAAAAATGCTATGAGACGCCCCTGCAATAACATGAGTACGCGCAGATTACCCACGCAAGAGCCCCAAGAAATATCGTTATACCGCTCGATGCCAGGCTGTCCTGAGCGGGATGGTTGGTACCTTGTAGCGAAGGTCAAAACAAGTGGTTTTTTCTCGCTGGCGAAGCGCGTCTGATGCGTCATACCATGGTACTGGAGATCAAAGACGGCCCCCACGTGCGGGCCACCAATAAGGGCATTGGGACCTTTTGTCGGACCCGTCGGGGCGTAAGGTCAGCCCGTACAGAGATATAACATGGTACAGCGCAACTCACAGGCCAAGCATAAGGATAACAAAGCTGAGCGGGACCATGAGAAGGTGCCACTACGTTGGATGAGTCGTACACGGTGTAGTCTGTAGTGTCCTCAGCCCAGTGTTCCGACTGCAACGATCCGACTGACTCGGTCTATGCCTCAACAGGGTCAGAGAGCCCAAGCTTAATATGAGCGTATCTAAAGAGCGTTGAGCCTTCAACACGACGTAGCATATATCGGAAGGTAGAGAATGAGATGCTGTCCTCGTGAAAGCGCACCGTGGACATCTTCGAAGCACTATGTTGCGTTCGTCAGCTTGAAATCCTTGAGCTGCCTGTTCATCATGCTAGTGATCGTGCAGCCTGTACGCCAAGAAGTTTCCACGGAAGAACTTCTTTTTCTCATGCCCTCGACGGAAAGGCTATTCAACACGTCTTCTTCGAGGTAGCTTGGCGTGTGTGCGAATGTCTGTTTGAGCTGGCAAGGTGTGTTCTCATTTGAATTGGAAGGCGGGTTTCACGACAGGTATGGGAGGAAATGAGGCGAATGCTATTGGCTGGCGGTCACTGCTCGCTGCCAAGGCTGAAGGATCGCAAAAAGTCAGACAAAGTCAGCATTTTCTCCCCACCAGCTGCACACTGCAAACAGATGGACCTGAACCCGTTGTGATTTTTCGCCGTCGGTATAGGTCGCACACGACAACCGAAGAGCACGGTCTCACAGGTAGTGCCTGTATCTCGACAATGAATATAAACCTCGTATAACGCACTGTTATGGAGGGAGCATGTTCTAATCGTTAATACATCGTTGCGACACTCTATTCTTCGGCCTCTCCAGCAATAATAACATCGTCTAGGAAGAGCTTAGTTTCAATCACTTCAGAAACAATCAGAGCGACTTACCAATCTTCAAAATAGCACGGACGAGCTGTAGAAGAGGAACAATCAGCAACTGCCATGTCTGACCCTTAGCTCACTCACTTGTGTTGCCAGCAGGTACTGTTGTCTCTTAGAGATCAGAGGATCGTATACAAATTGCTCTTTCATGTCTGTTCAAGTGATGAGCTCAGCGATCTGACAGCCAAAAGACTGGAGGCGCACCATTGTTACCCCTACTGAGGCAGTCAATGCCCAAGTTGGTGTTGCCCTCTTTGACTTGTCGGCTCTTGACCTCCGCCAGGGTCTCAATAGGCGACAAACCACTGTTCTCAGCAAGTGCTAGGGGGACGGCGTCCAGCGCGGAAGCGAATGCGCGCATGGCATATTGCTCGATGGATGGGATCTCGTCGGCCGCTTTCGCAACTGCCAGCGAGCAGCTGATCTCCGCCGCACCGCCACCATAGACCACACGGTTGTCGACGACCAGATTCCGCACGGCACAGAGCGCATCATGCAGAGCACGCTTCGCCTCGTCGACGATCTAGGGGTGGCAGGTCAGCAATCGCACAAACGGTAGCATATAGGGACTGACCATCTTGTTGCTTCCTCGGACGAAAACAGTGCAAGTGCGAGCGTTCGCGCACTCCTCGATGACGAGCATTTTGTCGCGCGTGGTACCGAAGGTGACCTCCCGGACAATACCAGCCTTGCCCAACTTTTCTGCCGTCAGGTCCTCGAACCGAGGAACGATCCGTCCATTCGTCGCGATGGCGATCAACTGTGGTCAAATATGTAAGCTACGCTAGAGACTAAGGTTAAACGAGCATACCTCAATCTCCGGGCCGCCCACCCATCTTACAGCAGGCAGCTCATTTTGCATCAGTAAATGGTTGGCTTCGTCATCGAATCCCCACTGGCAAATGACGAGGTTGGCGCCAGTATCTTTGACGCGCTTGATCATGTCCTCAAATTTGCTCTTCTCGTACTCCCGCAGCTTCTTGTACTCGTCTACGCTGGTGATGTCGAGCTTATGCTTCGTCTTGGGACGTGGTGGCTCGAACGCGCAGGTGAGAATCGCGAGTTTCGCATCCTTGACAGAGTGTGGCATTTGTGGGTGCGACATGTCCTTGTCGATGAGGACGCCTTTAATGAGACGCGTGTCTGCGAGGGAGCCGCCCACTTTTCCGTCGACCTTGATAAGGTCGAAGGGAACGTCCTTGCGCTCCAAGTCTGCCACGGACATTACCGCATCCACAGCGATTTGAGCGAACTGTTGATGCTCTTTCGAGACACTAGATCAAATTATGTTAGACAACACCTAGGATTGGAAGAAGTAGGACGCGTACATTTTGCTACCCAGGCTGGTCATCGCGGTTTTCAAGAGGTTGGTCGTGTCCGACGGGGTGAATGGTACCGTGTCCGAGATCTTGTCCAGATTTGCCACGGCGACAGCGCACGCTTTGTCGAAGCCGTCTGCTATCCGTATTGGGTGGATGCCTCGGTCCAGCAACGCTTCACTCTGCTCCAGTAGCGCACCAGCAAGAACTAACGCGATTTTAGGACGATTGAAAACGTTAATCGCCAGACCACGCACCAACGACGCCAGTTGTTCCATCCCCGATCTCATCGTCCTGACTCTTCGACAGCTGGACGAGCAGTTTCGCAATTTGGTGCTCCACCTCCATCTGGCCTAATATTGTAGCACCATCGTTTGTTACAGTGATTTCGCCATCCGGAGAAATCAGAATCTTGTCCAGCCCTACACAAATGTTACAGGCTAGCAAACACGAAATGAGGAAAGATGACAAACCACGAGGCCCAAGAGATGTACGGATGATGTTGGCAACGGTGCGAGCAGCTAGTATGTGCGACTGAGTACGCCAGTGAATATTAGCGTGATACGTGCGTATTGTCATCACACTGACCTTGATTGCCTCTATACCATGGCTTCGCGTCTTTTTGGCCTGCTCGCGGAGGATAATGAACGGACGACCATACTGCGCATACAGTTAGAAAAAGCAAATGATGCATGAAATATAAGCAATGTACCTCGTCTGTAGCGTACAATGCCTGCGGTTCAGCCATGAGAGTGTATGAAGGTGGTCTGCAACGGAGAGGAAGTTGAAGGCGTGTTTGGAAAGCGCCCAAGACTGTACGGCGCTTCCTCTGCCACGTGAGGACGGGTGTGGCGCGAATACACAGAGGGCAGTCTCCATACCGTGCTACTATCCAAGCTTCTTGGGACCAGAACAAATCAGGTATGCGCCAAAGGGCCAACACAGCGAGCGAAGTGAATGTGGTATCTCTTAAAGTTAATTTCGTCGTCTGAATGATACAAGGTGTGCGTATACGTATGCTGTATGTACGGTACTACTATATGACACCGGCACAAGGGAGCGAGTCCGAGGGATGCAATGTAAGGCTGATCACTGGTGAGGAAGAGATATCAGTACGATCATACCACATCACAAAGAGGGGATATAGTGGCTCACCAGGAAGTAATCTGGCACGCGTCGAGAAACGAGCGGCTCGCCGGCTCGCGGCGCGGGGTCGAATTGTAGGCTGAACATACGTTTAAGATAAAGTAGCTATTAAGCCATGAAGACACTTACAAGCTATACGACAATTTTTCGTCTATTTCCATGATTGCAGCCTGGTTGCCGCAACGGTAGCAGTAGTTCGGTGCAGAGAAGATGGTGACGACATTTCGGTCTTGACCCCAGTTATAACCTGTACAGCTAGTTCAGTGGCTGCATACACCAACTCAAGAGAATCAAGCTCACCTTCCATGACGAGCTGATGTGCTCGAGCAACCAAAGTCAAGCCATTGTTGTGATTGAAGGCCTCGCTGATATCCTGCCCGAAGGTGTATCCAGCACCACGGGGCGAGATCCCCCAGCCACAGCGGTCGTCGGGGTCCGACCATAGCAGATCGCACATTGGTCCTTCATGGGGTACTTCTTGTACTCGGTCGATGGACCGCACGTGATCGAGGGTATCAATAGAGGGCGACAAACCACCGTGAAGACAGAAGATCTAACGAAAAGGAGAAAAGCATTAATGGACGGCGTATATGCAGAATAAGGTCCTCACTTGGTTTTCGATGAGTGCAGTCAAGGGCAGATAGTCAAAGAGATCTGTGAAGTATCTCCACACATTCGCGTTCCCGTATTTCCGCAAGCACTCGTCATAGAACCCATATACCTGGGTGATCTGCCGCGATTCGTGATTGCCGCGAAGGATGGTAACCCTGTCGCGGTAGCGTAGCTTCATAGCCACCAGCAACGTGACAGTCTCCACGGAATAGTATCCTCGGTCGACGTAATCGCCCATGAAAAGGTAGTTTGTGTCTGGTGAGTTGCCACCGATGCGAAACAGCTCGGAAAGGTCGTGCTAAGTAAAGGGAGAGTCCAGAGTGTACATGCATTATGGGAGAAGAGCTCAATCAACTTTTGGTTTGTGAACACCAGAGGCTATAACGCACGAATTGACCATGGATATCGCCACAGACGGTCACCGGACACCTCACAGGTTGTACGTTTGACTCCTCCATCAGGATCTCTCGGGTCTAAAACCACGAAAACCATGGCATGAGCAAGTTTCAACACTGACAATACCATCGGGCGATATTTCAGACGACAACGGGATGGTCGTCTTATCGGGATCGTGCATGATCTGAGGACGGACCTTGTCGCAAAGCTTCTTGACATCAGCCTCGGAAAGCTGTTTGCACTGGCTCAGCTGAGCAATCCATACATCTATTTCTTGTTCCATGGTATTTTCGAGGGGCGAGGACTGAAGCGTAAGACAACAAGATGAGTTCAGGAATGAATGATGCTGGTGTTGACCAAACGGTCAGACACTGGCGACGGCGCCCAAGCCCTGGGGAAGCCACGTGGAGCTGCTAGATATGGCAGCTACGCCATGTGAGCTACACGTGGGATCGGATCCGTCAGATCAGAATCTGTGCTCGCTCTCACAGCGTCTTGACAGCTTGACTCAAGCATTGCCCAAGCACAGCCCGCTCCTCGCTCCTCGGGCTAAAAGCGCGTTCCTTGTGTCCCCACCAGCCAGTTGTATTTCTTACCACATCCTCGCATACAAGCACCCAAGGAAACAACAGCGAATATGCCCAAGGTATGCTCAACGATCGATCTGGGAGATTTTTGAAGTTGACCTGGCCACTTCTCCTGCAGAACAAGGGAAAGGTACGAACATCTAGAGTGTGGCTCTCGACCCATACTCACACATGGTGATACATAGGGTGGTAAGAACCGGAGACGTGGAAAGAACGAGAACGATGCCGACAAGAGAGAGCTCGTCTTCCGTGAAGACGGCCAGGAGTACGCACAGGTTGTCAAGATGCTGGGCAACGGACGGATAGAGGCTCTATGCTTCGATGGTGAAAAGCGCTTAGCACATATCCGTGGAAAGATGAGGAAGAAGGTCCGTTCACTGGTCCTCCATAACGCAAGAAAGGCTGCTTACCGTTTGCGCGAACTAGGTCTGGATTAACCAGGGAGACATCATCCTTCTTTCCCTCCGAGACTTCCAGGACGATAAGGCAGATGTTATCGTCAAATACACGGCCGATGAGGCTCGGAGTCGTACGTCATCATATTCCTCGTCGCTTGCGCTGATCTCACGCCACTCGTAGTCAAAGCGTACGGCGAGCTGCCAGAAAACGCCAAGATCAACGAGACGGAGACCTTTGGCGAGGAGGATGGCGAGTGTGCATTCGAGTTCGGAGACGACGAGGAGGTCGACATCGACGACATCTAAACTGCCTGGGCTTCTGTCCGTCTGTATCGTTATCATCGCACCGGTATGTGACAGTTGTTCTGGTTCCGTTCTGGTCCTGTTTTGACGCACATTCTAGATGTATGGATATATTTTCGCTAGTCTATGCATTCTTTCTGTAACCATCCATTCTTGTTCTCAGATTTTATGCACGACCTGTCACGTTTCATGTCAGCTATTATTTTCCCCCATATGAAGCTATCAGCGCAATTAGTTGCCCACTGTACACGTCCTTCAGAGTGCTCTATAGATGGCGCTATGATACCCATGATGTGTCAGGTATAATGTAAGGTAGGGCACTAGCAAGAAGCGTAACAAGTACATAGATGTGGCTATAGTACATATGAACGAGACTGTTCAAACATGGTGGATGCTCAAGATAATATGCGACTAATGATGCAGAAAGTGGTACTATATAATGCTCTGGAGGTTCAGACTTCAAGAAAACATATAACGCTAATGCCGAGCTTGCACCTGCCGGTGAAACTTGCGCTTGATATCATAAAACCTCTTTCACCGAGTCAAGAAGAACTTTTGGTTTAAGCAGGAGGCTTCGCGTGAAGGTAGCGGAAGCGTAACCAGATCCTGTGTCGATGGCACCAACGATAGCGCGGCCTTTGAGACCACCCAACGCGGGGACACTAGGGCTTTCTGCTTCCACTGGCGACAAAGGCATTGCGCTTGCCGCTTTCCTCACACATACCAGCCCGAACTCCACGGTGCACAGTACCCGTCCCTTGTCCGCGCCACTGATCCCCGCAAACATGTTGTCCATCGTCTCTTCATCGAACCCAGACGTATTTCCTATCGAAGGAGGGACGACGACAACTTCGAATGCCGCGCTCATCACACCCTCTCTTATCGCCCGGGCTATCTCCGAAGCACGTTGGCCAATGAGGAGGAACGAGGTACCTAACCGGGCCCGCAATGTATCTCGGCGGAGGATCTTGGAATCGCTGCAACCAGCAACAGCAAGGATGGATATGAGGCCGCGTAAAGCATTGTCGGCGTATGCGTCAAGTGGAGATGACGGACTCGTCGGAGTCCCGGGAGAGATAGGTGTAGGTGGCGTATGTGATGGTAAGATGGCACAAAGATGGCTGTGCGTGAGCGCCCGCCAGCGTGCGGTCGTGGGCTGGGGTTCTGGGGAAGGGTGACAGGTTAGACGCTTGATTGCGTGGAGAGACAGGGCTGACGAGGCTCACCGTGCTGGTGCATCCGCTCGAATACAGCTGCAAGGATATCGTCCACTTCTGCAGGTAAACCGAAGCAGAAGGCATCTAGGATTTGATTGACGCAGACTATTTCCCAGGCTTGGATAGCGAACTGCAGCAGCGTAGGGTCGGCGGCATGGTCTCGTCTCGCCAGCAGGTCTGCTATCTGCCGTCCAAGAGCATTTTCGATAGCTTCGCGGTCTGAGAGGCGAGTGAGGTTGACTCTGCGGTCTAAGACTGCTGCATATCCATCTGCAATGGAAGCTGCGAGCTGGACGATTTCTGCGTTGAGATCACGCATTGCTTGTAAGAGCTGTGCCCCCGACCAGTCGTCCGTTTTGCTGAGAAACGAACGTAACGAGGACACTTCCTCTGTTCGCTCGTACAAAGCTTGGTGTGTGAGGTCTTGGGAGACCTTCAGTGCACCAAAAACATTAGACAGCTCCCCGGGATCTAGAGGTGGCGAGGGTGGCGAGGGTAGTATCGTATTGAGAGAGAGCGGTGGTGCCGAAAGCATCTGGAGAGTAGACAGGGCCTTATTACTCGCAGAGAGATCATGTTCCAACGCCGCAATCCGCTGCCTCAACGTAACATTGTCCTGCTCCAGAACCACAGCCCGCTGTCTTTCCCTCTCTCTCTCATAGTCCTTATACTGCTCCCGCTGTCTGCTCCAATCCCCCTGGGGAGCGTCCAGCTGAGGTTGTGGACGCAGTCTGGACGGCGTGATGAAGGAGCGTCGTCGAAGTGAGATGTGGCCGCTAGGGTAGGCTTCTGGGTCGTCGTAGTCGTCGGAGAGTCGAATGGAAGGGAAAAGCCAATCGAAGACGCTCCAAAGCGAGTTCATGAGAGACATGTAAGGTTGGTATCATCCGGATGTCTCCAAGGTCATAGCCTCCGCGTAGGACTCCAGTGACGAAGTGCTACCCCCGACTGCTGTCCGTTCTTAGATGATCGTAATCAATGTCGGATAGGAATATCTTCAAGATAAAGACGGGCTGAAGAACATCCAAGAGAATGAGGTGATAGTCCTGGACAACAACGCGGCGGCCTCGAGGCAGCGGAGCGCAGACGCCTTATGGTGGGAAACATGAAGAGCGGAGTTGGCGATGTCAGTAAAGTTTGAATTGATGCTAATATTGCAACAAACCTAAGTTTGGTAAATTCGCACACCATGTCGATTTTATATGGCGGTAGTCGACACGCAGTCTCGTTTCTCCTTGCAAATGAATTCTCGTCAACATAGTCGATACAGACACATGAAACCTAGGCTTACTCGTTCGAATGAGAGGGAATGCAGCTACCCACGAGTTTTCGGTCTTTTCCTTCTGCTCTCACTATCTCCTGTGTTGCGCTTACGACCAATCAGCTTGATAGTCTGCATGTCTGGCATGCATGACTTCTCCTGCATGAAGTATTCCACGATGTCTCTTGCATTGCAAGCGACAGCCGTCTGCAGCATCACCTGGCTAACTTCGACCCTGTCCTCCATCTTCCGCTTCTTCCCTCGACCTCCTGCAGCATTTTCCTCCGTATGCCGTCTTCGAATCTCCACCCGTTTGTCTGACAAGCTTTCCGAAGGGGAAGACGATTGTAGTGCATTGCCGGGCTCGATAAGCATTCTCACTAGAGACAAATCCTTCAGCCTGACTGCGACCTGGACAGCGAGGCCATCCTTCAAGGCAGGAGAAGCACCCTGCTCGAGCAAAAAGCGAACGAGAGGTAAGTGTTTGGAAGCGACGGCCTTGGTCAGCGGGTATCCTTCCCATGAATCCGGTTGCGGCCGTGGTATACGTGTGTGACCGAACAGATAGCGTAAGAAAGGGAGAGGATGATCGTGCGTTGTCCAAGGCCTGGCCGAGCGTGGTGCCAAGAGACGGAAGAGACGTCGAGGGAGCTCCACTCTAGTAGACTCAACATCCTCTGCAATTCCAGAAAGCCTCAAGATAGCTTCTAGGACTGTTTCCGAGCAAATCGGATAGCGGAGGGCTCGTGTGATGAGTCCGGGAGTCCGAGGTGTGTATGGTTCGCCCTGTAGACGCGTGACAATGTACTCTGCTTGAAGTGACGCAGGTGCAGACTTGAAGACGGAGTACATATATTTTGATGTCACCGGAAATGCATGCGAGCTCGACAGCACGAAAATCTCGTAGAGCAGCTAGAAGACACGTTAGACTGAAAGATTCTTGTGCATGATGCAACTCGCTCACCTCGACTGGTAGATGATCAAGCGACTTCATTTCTGCGCATTATATATGCGCTCCTAGTGACTTAATCTCCGCGATTTCTTCAGGACCGCATATAGTCGTATGCTGGATGAAGGAGACGTCGAGCGAGCAGCGACCTCGCTTGTCTTGCGCCGTTTCTTCCACGTGGCATTGTTGATGATGTCAGCAGGATGATCATCTAGATAACGTTCCTACTAAACAGCACCGTCAGTGGTCACTGACAGCCTCAGCATTCGTCGAACTACGAGATGTCCTTATTCTAGGCTGGGGTCATCAAGCACACTACTTGAAGCGACACAATTGAAATTCTCTCGACGACTTCCGCTCAACCTCCTTGCAAGTTCTATCACAATGGAACCCGGCGGAATTTTTACAAGTCCACTGGTTAGTCCGCCAGTGTGGATAGCACCTCACATCCTCTGCGTATACTGGCCACACAGTAAGCATTGTAGCTTTTTTTCAGTACTTTAGACCCTGAAACTATGTCAATACGGATGGTGCCCGTGACCACGACTCTAACCTGCCTCCGCGGTTCTGTTGGCAGAGCACTGGCGCAAGTGAGGTTCGAGTGAGCCAGTCATGGACATGTCAATGTCTAACATGCCGAAGGGTCGCTTGATCTTCAGCTTTGCTACCTATACTAACCACTCGTGACCTTCTAGCTATCGGCAGCATATCTCCGCTGTGTAATCCGCATACGGAGGGCAGAGATCAACTTGCATTCCAGGCGGGGGTGAATTGTGTAGACCCAGTCATACGGAATTTTGGTAAATCATGTTTATTATTCTTCTTGATGAGGTGTCATTCCGACTGCTGACAACGTATGTTTCAAGGAATTTCCCCCGGGCGCAGCGGTCATCAGCCGTGCGGGGCTCCGCCTAGCGAGAGGTCCAGGTTTATTACGTGCCGAAGTATGCTGACATGCTTCTGGTGTGTCT
This sequence comes from Pleurotus ostreatoroseus, assembly GCA_005298045.1. NCBI lineage: Eukaryota > Fungi > Basidiomycota > Agaricomycetes > Agaricales > Pleurotaceae > Pleurotus > Pleurotus ostreatoroseus. Next base: position 67,945 of record SWBT01000363.1, on the reverse strand, counting down.
TCCTCTCTTTACGCTCCTGCTGAGACAGTCTTACATCCTAGCCGCTAGATGGACTGGGCTGGGGTGGAAACGAGTTCCTTCCGGCTGAAAGGGGGGTACATTCTGTCTAGTCCAAATGCTGCCGTTAGCGGGGCCCCGTGTACGAGGCTCCTTGCTGCTCCCGATGGGTCTGGTGGGGAATTTACTCTTCCATGACCCCCTGGGACGTGCCAGAACGCGATTCGGCCAGATACTGTGTCGCAACATTTACCAGGTCGAGGCATCGGTTAGGAGCCTCCTCGTTACGTGTCGGACTATGGAGAAACTGTTGTGGTATGTTGTCAAATTTCTAGAGCATGCTGCGCGGTCTCACAAGATGCGTTAGGCGAATCATGGAGCCGCACGGGACGCTCGCGACCTCGCAGGCTAGTGGGCAATCGGAAGCGATCTTGCGGGCGTAAAGATATCTCCAACAAGTAGAAGCCGCTCCTAGCGTCACGATAATCAGATATCCTGTTACGCTCTGTGACAGAGCAAACTCGTCGGAATTCCAAGTTACGGCGCCGGAGATGAGCACAATGCCGGCTAAACGCGTGGGTTCCCCAAAGTTGTAAGCCACAGAAGAAATTATTTCTATCTAATATCACTGTCAGGCTCGTCATAGAGCTCTATTCCTTCACTTTAATGCAATCTGAGGCTTCCCTATCTCATAAAGAGCGAACATCTGAGTACCAGACTTTTCCTGGCGGTCTTTCTCGAATTTCCTCACATTCTCGTCGAACGAGTCGCCAAATACCAGCAGACAGAAAAAGGTCCTCACATAGCCATGTATACTCCTTGAATCTTCTGTTTGCCGGTAAATATATTCCACAACTCCTGTTAAGCACCCTTTTCTCATTTATATCATCATCTTGTTACCAAAACCGAACTAACATGCGAGTCCCCGATTTTCTGACCTGTTACAGGATTTTTACACTGATCCGGAAAAGATGGGCGCATTTTCTCCGAGGTAAATTCTATCCGTCAGAGTTTACATCGATTTGAAGCCGTCGGCTGTATATGCATGATATGCAACAATGCGATGCATATGTCCTGAATACCTGTAAACTGATACAGTAGCTCTCGCTGATGGCTGGTCGGCAAGTGCACTGATAGACTCTGACCTGGCTCGTGTATACATTTGGGCAAGTCGTTAACGTGCTGAATGCAATACCTGTCAAAATATGTTCCACATAATTACAATTTCCGTCTCAGTAAAATCGGAGGATATTTTTCTTTGGGGGAAACGCAAGAAGTAATTCCTAGCCGTGGTTCGAACTTACAACTTCGCTGAGCGCTTGTGTGGCAAGTCACTATCGTTACTCCGAAGCGGAGTCTGAAACAAGGAGTAATTGTCGAATTTCGCGGCGTTCGGCGACCGCCAAGCGAAAATGCGCCAGGTTCACGTTCGGCCGACTCGCCACATGCGTCATGATAGCACTCAATCAAGATGAAGCGGTTAACGGGCCGCTCGACAGATCGGCTTGTGCTTGCATATGTTTTCCTTAAACACCGAGCGGCACTCTTGCAAGTCTAGACATTGACTCGAGGCAGGTACCATCAATCCTCGAAATGAGGACCTCGGAGTCTCTGCATTCACCGATGGACTCGTGGAAGTCTATCCTCGCACCCGCCGCACTGACTGCCTGCCCAGTTGTCAGTAATGCACCTAAGGCTACCCAGGGATAAATCCACAATACATGAGGTGTATTGGGGGTTACCTACATGAGTGCTCTGTGTTTTGCTCGAGGTTACACCTTGGACATGATAATTCAGACGCTTCCCCTCCCCCGCACTAGATTAAATTTGATGGTAATTCAACACTGGCTTCGACTTTTCGAGACCACTCAGTACCGTCAGTGGTCCATAATGGTCCATCTCGCCCAGCCCCACCGACTCCCCAATCGTATGCTCTCCTATACGCAGTCTGGCGGACCTTATCCAGAGGCCAGCCACTAAGGTAGGCGCATACTTGGGTGGTAGTATAGGCATACTATCCTCGCCCAAGTATAGAATTATCGGTCCGACTCAATCGACGAAGTCAAGAAGACACTCAGTGGCACTCAAAGTTATGCGTAATGATACAATGAATATGCGTGAGGAAGCAGCTGAGGTATCAGCCCAGTTATTTTACTACAGAGCGTATTGTACTCGATAACTTATGAATAAGACGTGAGATCGCCTAATGCTATTATAAGTGCAAGCTGTCCGACGCCAGCCCCAGATGAAGGAAATAATGATACACCTAGACCGTGGTAGCGACCTCCTGCTTCTCATGGTCTATCTTCTCGTCGTCGCAGACAGCGTTGAGATCTGTGTCGTCGCCGAAGATCTCTGACATTTGTTCGAGTGATTTCCCTGTCGGAGCGGATGGTCAGCCTCTAGAAGTGTAAGATTAAGGAGAGAGAAACGGACCTTTGGTCTCGGGGAAGAACAGCGTGATTATGATGAAGTCCACAAAGTTCAAGCAAATGAACACAAGATAGTACTTCCAGCCGATGTTGGTGATAGCAGTGTTGGATACTTGGGAGAACAGTACGTTGAACGCCCAGTTAGCGCACTAATAATCGTGGTCAGTAAGTGCTCGTGTACGCCAAGACATGAGATGAGATACTCACAGTAGCGACTGATGTTCCCATGGCCCTCGTCTTTGTTGGGAAGACTTCGGAGGCAAGCACCCATGATACTGGACCGAAGGATAGCGAGAAGAAGACACTGGTCATGAAGATCATGGCAATACCAGCCCGCTGTGCCGATAAATGCGTGTTCGGCTGTCCGTTGACTTCTGGCGGGAAGCAGGCGACAATGGCTGTCAGGACGGAATATGTGCAGACGAAAGCACCAGCGCCGAACATGAGTGGTTTCTTCCGGCCGACGGTATCGAGGATGAGGATGATGAAGAAGATGTTGGCGATGGGACCGACGGCACCGTAGATACCCTGGACCAGCAGTGTCTGGCCGTCGCTCAAACCGAGGGCCTTGTACATAGATGGGCCAAAGTAGTTGATGACTATCGACGCGTGATCAGGAACAACGCTCACAAGGTAGAGTGTGTGAGATACGTACCGTTGATACCGGTGAATTGACCCATAACCTGCACGCCGACGGCAACACCAGTACGCTTGAGCATGGAGCGAGTAGCCCAGAGGTCAGAGAACCGCCGTGAGCGGCCGGACATCTCAGCCTTGATGACGTCCGACATCTCGAGGAACTGCTGGTCAGCGGCAGCCTTCGCCTCAGGCGTCTTCGTGCCGTTGAGCAGGTAGACGACCTTGCGAGCCTCCTCGTCACGGCCTTTCTCAAGCAGCCACCGCTGAAGAGAGCGTAGACATGAGCGACTGACCACAAAAGCGGAGAGGAAAGACGTACAGGTGAGAATGGCAGGAACTGGATACCGACGAGCAGGAGCGCGGCGGGGACCAGCTGGAGACCGAGGGAGAGACGCCAGCCCTGGTTGCCGTCGAGGTACTGGCAGCCGTAACCGACCCAGTTGGCGACGATAAATCCACAACCGATCATCTGTTGCGCGAGTCCGACAATGAACCCACGGATTTTCGGTGGGGCGATTTCAGTCTGAAGAACAGAGTGTCAGCGATAAGTCGCAGCCGTGGAAGTAGGATGACGTACGTTGTATAGAGGCACGGTCATGGAGAGCACGCCAATGGCGAACCCAGCCACGATACGGCCGACGAGCATACATGCGAAGTTGTTGGCACCAGATTGCATAGCGCAACCCCATAGTGCGATTGAAGCGCCGAGCTGGATGGTCCGTTTCCGGCCCAGTCTGTCGTTAGCCCTATAGACGAATGGGCATGAGCGTCATGTAACATAAACGAGGGTGAGGAGAGTAGAAGCTTACCATCCAGCGACCATGGACCCGAAGAAACTTCCACCAGTAAATGTTGATACAATGGCACCCGATAGACTATCATATTGGTCTGCGGGTCCAATAAAGCTCTTAAGAGCTGGGAAGGTGATTACGGAGGCGATAATGCCACTGTGGGGCGTCGCGTCAGTAAGGTAATACTGCCTTTAAGTGACGGCGCACTAACCTATCATAACTATTGAGGAGGGGGCCAGCGACGCGGTAAGTAAGACAACCTCAGACACTCGAAGAAGTATGACTTGCCCGAAGAGAAAGGATCCTGAAGAAGTCACCGTCAGGACTGTGCCTTCACTAGAGGGAGGGATCCACCAACGCACCTATAGAGCAGAAGACTGCCGTGAATATATTGAAGATCATGCCCATCTTGAACGTCGATTCGTGAACGTCGTGAGCAGTAGGGGGTTTCGTGAGAAGTCTTGGAGAACAGTGAAGAAGCAGGACACGAAGGTTCGCCGCGAACACGCTTCTTAAATTCCCTCTCCTGGTCATGCATTTAACCGCCCCGAGCGTACGTGCAGCACGCCCATGGGAATCGACCGCTCGAGGCACGCGGTTGAACATCGGGCGTATGCAAGATACGCGGTGCGTATTGCAGGAACGTCCGGGAGAGGATGCCTGAGCAGGGCCGGCCCTATGGGACCCCAGCGGCGCGGGGTCGAGTGCATGTGGGGAAACCGGGCCGCCACAGGCGTGCCGCGATCAGAGTGGGGGGAGGCTGGGGGACGAGCGGACCCCGGGCGAGTGCTCGGTTGGCGGTCTGGACGGCAAGCCAGCGGCACTAGGCACATAATGATTGCGGACGCCAAGGGGCGGGAAAGCAGTGTAAGCTGCCCTGGATAGGGGCGGAGAGAATGAGTGCTGGACACTCCGGAGAATATCTTCGAGGTGAGTTGGGACGGTGAGTGGGATGTTGTGAGGATGCTACGAGCGCATGTACTCCGCAATCAATAACTCCGGCGTCTTCAGGTCTTGTGTTGTGCCCATGGGATCGCGGTGGATGGGAGGGCAGTCAGATGAACAGCGAACAAAATGGAATAAGTGCGGAGGAATCGCGGATGTTTTGTGAGTATTCCTGTCAATTAACCAGTCATAAACTGCAAAAATCTGGAGCCTATGGGCAATTCGTCTTTAGCGGGGTGTTGTCATATATTGGCTTGGCTGTATCATACCTTGCATTAGCGCCATTGTGCCTTAAGGGGATTAAGTCGACGTCCGTAGACTCAGCCTGGTCTCTGAGGTTGCGGTCGTCGGAAAGGAACATGAAAATTGAAGCGCATGCGGATTCGCTCAAAAAGGTATCTTCCGCATAACTAGCGCTAGGCGCCCTATTAGCGCCAGTAAGTCTGTCATGATTCGACTCCCACAGGCGAACACATCTCGCCCACAAGCATGTAGGGTATTCTACAAATTCGATCCTAAAAACCCGAAAGGTCTGACGTCGTATTTATCCCGTCATAACTCCAGAAATGTTTTGCTATACTTGAGAGCTCTGTTTCTGGGCTCCGTAGCAATACGCGAGCCAGTGTCGCTGGCCGAATGGCGATGTCATCCTCCGGTTATGCGAGCTGGATATTCAGTATAGGAATTTCTTCAATTTATTGACGGCAGGCGAACGACAACCGTCAAATACGAGCAGAGCGAAGGAGAATCAACGCATAATATATACTCGCGAGCTTCGAAAGCGGGGCAGGCACGTGAAGAAAGTTGGGGTTTCCCCGCGCTCCGGATCATCAAAGTCCGCGGAAGCCGCGATCGTCTGATCCGGCGTGGGAATATTGACACAACTTGCCTAGACGCTCGCAGTCAGGAGAAGGCTTGTGTGGCCTTGGAACAGCTTGGAACGCACTCTACGCATGGTGCTGGGCGAAGGCGAGAGGTCGACGAGGCACAGATTGAGATTGAGTTGACAGATGAGCCTAATGCGCTTCTTTCTGGTCGCCTTCCTCCTCGCTTGGTGCGGTAACCTCGTCTGACGGGAAGTAGAGCGGCAGCAGGTCCCTGCGGATCCACGTACGATCAGAATGATGTGCGGGGAGTATACGTCGATCTGAAGCTCACTGGTAGACCTCCTTGTCCGCGTCACTCCAGACGACGAATATCACACGATCGAACTAGTAATCAGGTTAGTTGGGGCAAGGAGAAGAGCAGGAAACAGACCACTTCAGCATGGGCACCGAGGAACTGTCGCACTTCGTTGGCAGCAACGTGGGTAGCGTCGGGAACAGGATAACCATATACCCCAGTTGAGATGGACGGGAATGCCTAGCAGTCACATCATATGATAACTATCTGTATTTCGACTCAGGGATAACTAGACTGACGATGGACTTTAGGGAGTTCTGGACGGCGATTTCCAGACTGCGTCTGTAACATGAGGCGAGTTGCGCCGCCTTTTCTTCGACCTTGGATTCCGAGTAGATCGGTCCGACGGTATGGATGACATGACGCCTGTGCAGGCCGTCCTCAGCGAGATTCTCGAATTCTGGTGTGCCCTGGAGCAACTTACGCGGGGAGGTTGTAGCCCTCGGTGATCTTGGCGTCGCCGGTATCGCAGCCGTTCAGTGTGCGGCCTGCGCGCATGGACACGGGAGTGAGCCGCTACTTCGGGGAGAGTAGGGTCAGGACTTGTGGAAAGTTGGACCTACATTCTTCGAACAATGCTCGCCCGGCAGCGGAGTGGATGGCTCCGTCGACTAGATTGTATGGGCTCAGCCGATGCGAGAGCAGGTCTAGGTGAGTTTGTTACCTCCACCACCCCCTGTTTCATTAAGGTTACCTTGGCTCAGGAAGCGGAAGTGATTGACGTACCGAGGAGGCTACGATTGGCGGCGTTGACGATGGCATCGACTTCGAGCTTCGTGATGTCACCTTGGCTGGCATGCGTCGCGTGTGAAGAAGATCTGTCATTGCGGCAGCCTGTCTGGCACTCACTAAAGGGATACTCGATCGAGAAGACTGCCCGACGCTTTGTAGCGGAGTGCTGAGGGCTCTGCAGGGGTCAGTATTTTGGCGTTAAAGAGCGCGCGCAGGGTGCGAATGTCAGCCAGTGGGACCCTCATCTTAATGAAATGCTAATGAAATGACGGCCGACGATCCTGGCCGTAATTATCGTAAAGAGATGAAGGATAAGAACAAGAGCTACCAATCGCGTAGGCGCTAGCAACGGACCGGGCGGAGGCCGCGGAGAGGCAAAGCGTGGGGAGAGAAAAACGCGGCGAGGGGTCTTGTTCCCAACCGCGACGAGGCTATTGTTCTGCACCAGTCTGCACCTCTTCTGCCATGCAATGTGATGCTATGCCTTCCCTTCTATGCCCCTATAGCCCCCAGAAGGCCCACTGCATCTGCAGCCTGCACTGGGGAACGCCGAACGCCATGCGGCGGGGCCGGATCACAGCGCTGCTCGCGACTTTGTTCCCTGGCTCAGGCCGGCTCATTGACGCCTTGTCTCCCGCTCGCGACGTGCCACAGCTTTAGTTAGGCTCTCTTGTACTCTCTTATACCACTCGAGCCTTATACCTCCCCCGCCTCTCCTTCCTTTCTCTCTTTCCTCATCCTCAGCCCGCATGGGTGGCCTCTTGTGCTGCTGCTCAGACCCCGTCGATTTTGACGGCGAGGTCGACCTCTTTCACTTTCACCTTCATCGCGCCGTCGGCAAGGGCGCCTTTGGCAAGGTGCGATCCATTACATATTGAGCTGATCTCGTAACCGACCTCACTTGGCTTCAGGTTCGCGTGGTTGAGCACAAGAGGTCGCATAAACTGTATGCCTTAAAATACATTGACAAGTCCAAGTGCATCAAGCAGAAGGCGGTCGCGAATATCATCCAGGAACGACGACTACTAGAAGAGGTTCGTCAAGCTCATGCACATTTAGAACGACTGGCTGATAATTTCATCTCAGATCGACCACCCATACATTGTCAACCTACGCTATGCTTTCCAGGACGATGACAACTGTTTCTTCGTGCTCGACCTCATGATGGGTGGTGACCTTAGATGTAAGTCTAGCTCGGCTCTATCACATATGCAGCTGACCGTTTCCCACAGTTCACTTAGAGAGAAAAGGACTGTTCCCAGAGAGCACCGTCAAGTTCTGGGTAGCAGAGCTCGCAGAAGCACTGGAGTACCTACGACAGCAGCGCATCGTCCATCGGTAAGTCTCAGCTGTGACCACCGCTTGCCGGAAACCTGATTCTACATCACGTATCGTCGCCAGAGACCTGAAACCAGACAACATACTCCTCGACGCAGCGGGCCATGCTCATATTACAGACTTCAATGTCGCCATCCACTACTCGGAGCGCCGGCTGCACACAAGCGTCGCAGGCAGCATGGCATACATGGCCCCCGAGGTCGTCGGACGCAAGGGCTATACGTGGTGTGTCGACTGGTGGAGTCTGGGAGTGGTTGCTTGGGAGCTCCTGTTTCACAAACGACCGTTTGATGGGCGGACGGCGGACAAGATGACGAACTCGATATTGAACGACCCGCTGAAGTTCCCGACTGATGCGGCGAAACCGTGTAGCCCCGCAGGGCAAGCCTTCCTCCGTGGTGTATGTGCCTCTCGTTCTGTGGCGCTCTGGGTCCGCGTCTGATCTGTTTACAGCTGTTGACGCGTGATTGGAAGGACCGGCTGGGATGTCGAAGTCGAGGACGGGGGATCAATGATGTGCGCACACACGAGTGGATGCAAGATATGAACTGGGAGGAGATACAAACGAAATCACTACCACCACCATTCGTTCCAGACGTAAGTTACATCGCGCTTCGCCCCTTTCCCGCACCCAATCTGACATCGTCTCCAGGAGGACAAAGCCAACTTCGACGTCTCCCACGAGCTCGACGAGTTCATGATGGTCGAAAAGCCGCTCACACACCACAAGCGGAAAAAGGCGCACATGGACCCCGAGAAGATGAAGCCCGAGATGCGGCAGCTCGAGGAGCAGTTCACCGTGTACGACTTCAGCAAGAACAACCGCATGTCGTACTACCCGCACAACCAGCCGATCGTCACCAACGTCGGGAGCGAAGGCGACGAGGACCCCGCGCCGGTGGTCCAGTCCGCGACGAATACGCTGCTGCCGACGGCGACGATTGTGGATCGCTCGCAGGCGGGGTCGCCGACACCCGACCCGGACAGGCCACGGCCGTCGATGCATGCAGTCGCACCGCGGGTGTCTGGATCGAGCAGGTAGCATCCCCTTTCTCTTACACGCTTGCACTTCGTATTTGCCTTATTTCGTTCGGAGTATATCTGGCACGCTTTTAATGTCTGCTGACCGTGCCGTTGTTTTGCTACTTGACTCTCATGTTCCATCCTGTCTTTCCTTCTCTTCTTGCACCATAGTCGTATCGCATCGCATTGCATCCCTCGGGCCACTGGGCTGGACTCGACGTCTGTATTAATAGTAATTAGTTTAGTCTACACTGTGTCTGCGTCCGTCTATCTCTGTCTCTCCCTCTGCACCCGGGACTCTGTGGCATCGCAATGTTCTGTCCTTCTCGATCCGCTATTATTTTACTAATATGTACGAATATACATACCTGCATTCATTTGGCACCGGACATCACCCATCACACATCATCGATATCACTCACTGCCTATTTATGTCACGTCTCTTTCCTCCTTGGAGCTCAATCAGATCATTCAATCAAACACAATAGACATAACATTCAGCACCCATGACAGGTTTGACGATACGGAATATGAACATTCTGGACGGTTTGAGCATGAGTCACACGACGAACAGCGAGAGACGAGAAGCAGGAAGCGCAGAGCAGTGTATCAGGGATCAGGGGACGTGGTAACAAGACAAGGACGAAAGACAATGCTGGGGACGCGAGGACGGGATGCGGACAAGGTAACGAACACGTGTGGGTGGTGTGGGGATAGGCATGCTCGTGCCGGTATGGATGTGATGGTCAATTGAACATCGAGGTTGGGTTTTGTGAAGTGGTAAGACCAAGGGTGAGGAAGGTTCTGCGGCCTGCGGCGGTCACCTGGCACCTTGAAAGTATTGTATGTATGTCGTCGACGACAGACAAGGACGAGCTATAGTGTGTCGTGCCGGATCGAGCTCGGCGCGAAGGTCTCGTTGCGCATCCCGCGCGTGAGCATTAGTAGTAGGTTTTCAATTCGCGCTTGGCGATCCTACGAAAGGAATACAACGGCGAGACGAAAACGTCAGCGCAAAATGCGACCCATTCAAGAAGATTGCTCACCTGCAGCTCCTTCATCTCGTCCTTCAACTTGTTCACAGGCATCTGCCGGATCTCCTCCACAAGCGCCTCGATCCGCCGCACGCTCGCGCCGCCATCGCTCATCAGCGGCGACGCCGCCCGCTCGCGCTCGTGCGACGCCGTGCGGAGCTTGGGGAACTCGCGCCGCCCGAAGAACTTCCCCAGCGGACTGAGCGGCCCCGCGCTGGGAACCTCCGCCGCGCCCGACGGCTCGAGCAGCGCGGGCAGGTTCGCGTACTTCCGCCTGGGCGAGAGGTTCGTCTGCGAGCCGTGTCGGTTGCGCGTGCCCGCGGGGCGCGGGCTGTGGGGCGCGCTGCGTGCGCGACGGATCGGCTGTGGCAAGGTCGTGGTCGAGGCTGACGGGCCGCCGACGGATGTAGCGTCGACATCGGTGCGACCTTGGCTAGACCCGGACGGGAGAGGCGGATGGAGGTCCTCCCGTGAGATATGCGACGTCAGACGCGGGCGATCTGCTGCGAACACGTCCTCGCCGTCTTCGTCTTCATCCTCGAAGAGCCCGAGGCCCTCCCCGCGATACGTCGCCTCCGCGTCGAAAATCGCGTCGTAGAGGTCGGTGGTGCTCGCGCCGACGAGCCGTTCGAGGAACGGCACGCGCCGCACCTTGCGCGAGAAGCGGCTGAAGATGTCATGCACGGCGCCCGAGCCGGTGTCCCGCAGGTGCTGGCCCTTGGAGAGGTACCGCTCGTAGATGGCGATGACGATGAGTGTTGGGAAACTCTGTCAGCGGTGTCAGTTGCGATGCAGGGAAGCGACGGGGTGAGTTTGATGAGCTCGAAACGAGGAGGATGGAGATGACGAGAGTGCACGCACGGTGAGTCTGATCAGCAAAACGTTCGCGCTGTGGAGGCCCCTCGGTGTCAGTACGAATGTCAACGGCCAGAGAACGAGGAATGCAAGTAGGTTGAAGGGCGGCTGGTAGCTGAATAGCGCATCCGATTTGACTCTGTAGAAGAAGACTTGTCATTCTCGGAAATGCGATCCCACCCAGTGTCATAAACTTACCCTTCAATCGTCGAGATGGCGTACTGAAATAGGTACTAGAACGTTATCAGTGGAGTTGTCAGGCCGGAGCTTGGGCAAGGCTGTACCTCTTTGTTGGCATTCTGGGTGACAGCGTTAGCGGGCATGAGGCCGCGGGATAATCACGAAATATTTACCGCGTCGATACGAGCGAACGTATTTGACAAGATAGAGATTAGGACTGAAAAAACTTGTGAGTACATGAAATAATTGAGACTAAGTAGAGCTTACTCGTCAGCAGAAGGGTATTGGACAAAGCGGCAAAACATGTCATGAGTATGGGTCCGAATACCGGGTGGAAACTCTCCGCTTGACCGAAACTAAGGTAAGTGTTGCCAAACCATATCTGCACCATCAACCACGCGATTGACTTGACACTCCATTTACCGGCAGCTGTCCGAAGAGCCGCTGTCAGACACGGGAATGATATAACTTGAGTCCCGACTGACCAAGACTGTGTAGAGTGAACAAGAGACCAGAGAAGCAGATTGCAGCGATGCCGATGAAGAATATGAAGTCGGCTGCCATGGCCCTCAGTGCACTGAAATGCATCGAGAACAAGATGAGAGCATGCATTGGGACTATGAGGAAAGGGTCTTACAGAACCACTACGTTGTTCTTCACTGCAAAGAATGCAAGCCTTCGGAGAGATTAGCTTCGGCACAGATACCGTTGGTCAGGAGACTCACCGAGGAAACAAGACACAGGCGCCACACGCTAAAATATCGAAGGCGAGTTCCGATGAGGCGTCTGGAAGTAATAAAGTTTTAGAACAAGGCTCGCAGCTATTACGACGGTCTAAACCTCACGGTCATGGTAGGCAAGGCCCTTGATACGTAAGCCAAAATAGGCCACGCTTATAATGATGAACGCTGTATCGAATAAGTTCCAGATCTATGGGTATAACTTTATTGTGAAGCGGGGAAGCATCAGTAGCGATGAACCTTACACTGGCAATATAAACTGTAACAGACACAGTGTCAGTCACGTTATGTCATCGACGGTCGAGTCTCTCACTGTCCCAGCCGTGTTCCTTTGAAGCGGTGTACTCATCCAGAGCGAATGCAGCAACAAAGACCACGAATGCTATTTCGAACGGCGTCATCGCTTCTAAATCTTTAGCTGAGGAATATTAGCGGATACACTCTATAAATGCAGATGGTTTTCGTACTGGACAATGCAAGCAAAAAAAGGAATAGAAGGGCTACAAAGTTGAGGAACTCCAGAATGGCACAGTACCTGGGTACACGGAGCCTGTAATGGTCCAGGAACGGGGCCCTCCCAACGTCGTAGTATTCAATCGTACGGGGCTTGTAGTTGTCGGCGAGAACGGACTTCATTGACATGACTGAGAACACGACCCGCCCGTTATAGATGTCGTCAACGACGGATTGGACCAGTGTCGACGATATAAAGTTTTTTGCTTCCGTAGCAATTGCCATCTATGGGAAACATTATTGATGTGCGGTAATACGGTCCAGGCGATTTAGAATTACCTCCAGCGCAGATTGAGGATCAACATCTTCGCCGCCTATGGCATGTCGGATCTCATCTTGAACGTCTTCAGGCGCACCCGCTAGAGGATTCCAGCTTGCAGTTAGGACCGCGGCCAATCGGATGTCACTGGAGCCATAGTGCCCCAGCAACTTCATCGCAAGAATTTCGCATAGCGCCGCGCGAGAAAAGAGTACACCGGCGTAGGCTATATTTTCTTCTGCTTCGGACATGAGATGGGAACGGACGACGAAACATGCATACACCACGGCCATATTGTCGAGCTTGGCATATTTAAATACTAGCGGACGAACGATAGCAAAGTTGATGTCTGAAGCGGTAAGTTGCCTGAATACAGAACATCAGACAGAAAATGGTTGTGGGATGCGATTATCCTTACTGCCAGCTTAAAGCAGAATCTTGATACGATAAATCAGTGAGCTTTTTAGACCACGACTAGGGTGGTCTAGGGACGTACCGATCGTTGTCTGTCAAGTTTATGTCTTGTGAGAAAGTCAAGAATGAAAGATAAACAGGACTCACAACCACATCTCTTTTCAACTTCAGAACAAGAGGGAACACTTTCAGTCGTGAATGCCATTCTTCGTCGTCCTCGAACCCAGACATCCTCGGTGTCTCAGAGTTGCGATAAATTTTGATCTGTCATGCGTGGCTCAGTAGAAAGGAGTATTCTGTGTCACTCTTGAACGCAAGCCAGTAAACGTGGTTGAAGTGCGGAAACACGACAAACCACCAACTGACGGCTGCGCGGATCACGGTCGTCCATAATGGGCGTCTACGCATGTGAGAGGAAATTAGATGGGATCGGGATCAAAACATTTGTAAACATCAGCCACGCCTGGAAAGTCTAACCGACTCATGTCGCGTTCGAGCTTCACTAACTGACGAGTCTTGCTCTTGACCATATCTCTTGTAGTTAGTCTAATCATTTGACACGTCGAAACTAGAAGTGCATACTTTGCTGGCAGCTCATGGCAGGGTATCTGCCGATCTGGTCTTTTTCATCAGCCTCGCGTTTGGCTTTATTTGGTGGGCTTTGACTTGAACGGCTGCACGACCTCCTCTCATAGCTACTCTTCGTCAAGAACCAGCCTTCAACACAACTGGCGAATAGTCGCCTCGTCGAAAATAACTTCTGTACGAGATGGCGCAGCAGATCACGACATGGCGCGACGTACTCCGAACATTAGACTCTCACTTCACCAGCTTCAAACAATCTCGCAGCAACAAAGCATCCAAACGCGACGATTATAGTGATTCCGAAGACGATGAAGATGAAGACAGAGCGTCGGATAGACTCATACAGATCATGACTGCAGCATGCAGTGTAATTCGCCAAGCGGAAGCTAAAGATCATCATGAGCTACCACAAATTGTCGAGAAAGTCGGGGAGTTACTCGACCGCGTCATCAGCTTTGCGTACAGCGACATGGCGTTCATTCGCTGCATCCCTTCATTCGCACATGCAAAGGAAACATTGGTGAAAGATCCGATGAAGGGACCTATTGGAGGTACGTATCCATGATAAGTAATAATACAATGCCGGTGCTCAGCACGATTCAGGTCAAGGCTTTGATTTTCTCGCGAGTTTCGAAGCCCAGATACTCGGACGACGTCCTCCTGCGCGTAAGATGTTATGTAGTTCATATGACCAGCAGTGCTGACTGACAAGAAATACGCATATATGCAGAAGATGCGAACCGCGGTCCAGGTATCGCTGGACTTTTCCCGTGGACCGAAGAACTCGACCAACCTCACCCTAGGACGACGCCACTCTCTAGATTTCGGAAGGATACGCGTTTCCCTGCTCAAGCATTTTACCCCACAGCCAATATGATCTACCAAGCCCGCTGCGAGATCACTGACGCACCTACTTGCAATCCTATCCGGCTGGCCCTCTCATCAGATGGTGTATGCTTAGCCCTTTCCGCCGCTGGAGGCTACAAGGAGAACGATCCTATCATCCACGTTTGGCTCAACGAAGACGATAAGGAGAAGGCACAGATTGATATTAAATCCACATTGGCAGATCCCGCCATGTACATTGATCTGGACGCTGACCGGGAGCTGATATTTGTCGCGGATAAAGACAGAGTCAAGTCTTACAGCTGGGCGGATGGATCAGCGAAACCCGTTCACACTCTGAACAGCAACAACTGGACAGGGCCTCTCGCGCTGCTCCCTGGTGGCCGCATCGTTCGTGGTGGCATTGGCTCCTTGATGTCTTGGACTATCGACGACCTTCCCACTCACGACACCATAAAGGGGCTGATTGGACCGGGGAAATATAGTGGCTATCGCAAGATCGCTCAGCGTTTCGAAGAGAAGGAGATGGAGTTCTCCACTGGTAGCCTTCCCACAACGATGATCCCTCTTGCAGACTCTGGCTTATTCACCCTCAATTTCTGCTGGCACCAACCCACGCAACGGATGCTCTGCGCGGAGAACTGGCCGCAACGCAAGAGCTATGCTGTTGTATCTCTCGATCTCGAGCATGGCGGAAAGACGGTTACTCGTTTCGTAGGACATGGCGGCGGTGTTGGACATATCGGTCTCAACGAAGACGACCCTAATTCCTTCATGACGGCATGCAGCGATGGCTTCACCCGACTCTTTGACGTTCGTAATCCTCTCCCGGCCCTTACTCTCGATGTCGAAAGAGAGAGTGCACCATGTCAAACCGCGGTCTACACCCACATAGATGGCATACCAAGTGAGCTCTCATACCGACTGCTGCATGCTGGTATTCTTACCTCTGATTTTCTTAGCAATCTTTACCGGCGGACACAAGAGCGAAGCTGTCAAACTCTGGGACGTGCGGGCAAAGAAGACAGTGGTTGAGCTGTCGACGGGCAACAACACTGTCACCTCAATGGTATGGAATCGCAAGAGTACCACACTCTACGCAGCGACCGAGTGTCAGAGCATCGATCGCTTCGGTAACCACTACGACTATCGCCCTGCCCATCCTTTCGATTTATACAAGACACCTGAAACCCTTTCCAAAGATGCAAAGACCACAAAACCTGGTAAGGAACCCTTGCAGTAATGTATGAAAATGGTCCTCATGGATCTATCACGACCTAGATTCCGAATCCGAAGAGTCAATAATCGAACGGAACAAGAAGCGGACGAGGCAATGGCCCGAACGTGCTTACCATGACGAAAACTATTTCGGAGCGATGTTTGACTCAGCCATGCACGGATTGAGTACGTATCATCCGGCATCAAAGGTCACTGCTTTTGCTGATTTGGATGACTACAGTTCGATACAGGTTCAAAGAGGACGCTGATCCTTCCATTATACCGCGTTCTGGCTACGTTGAAGCCTCCGCAGAAAGCTCGACACCTGGATGTCCTACCCAGTAAACAGCAAGTCTCGCTTATACTTATCACAGCTGAGCGACTGTCCAACAAGTTGAGCTTGTCGAATTTTGCTCTTGCGGCCTTGCTCTCGCTATTAACTTATCTCGTCCTTTGACTCTGTTGTACAATATGTGCTCTTGCTACAAAAACGCTGTATTAAACATGATCTTGATCACCACGTAAAGATGTAACTGGTCCCTCCGTATTATATGAACATATGGACATCAGTGCGCATCGCCTATCACGAAGCGCAGTGTGGGTATCCGTGACCTCATGACCCTCGAATGTCTTTCAGCCCAAGTTGTCTCAATCCTGTTCAGAACCCTTCGCCATCCCTAACTATTACCTCGAAGAAATGAAGCTAGCAGTCACCGGCTCCAATGGCAGCGTCGGTCGACGCGTTGTGATCGCTGCGCTCGAAGCAGGCCATAGCGTCCTGGGAGTCGATATCGGGCAAACAGCTTACGATTCGGAAGTTGTATCGCACGCTTCATTTTCTTTTCGCTCAGCGGACTTGCGGAACTATGAAGAGGTACTAGAGGTACTTCGAGGATCCGAGGCAGTTGTGCATCTGGCTGCGGTCCCGACCCCAGAAGATTATGTTGTCAAATGCCATAATACGTAGGTTTATACTAACGTGAGGGCCCATGCATGCTGAAACTGGTTACTCCGACACAGGAACGTAGTGATTTCATGGAACGTGCTGCGTGCAGCGGCGGAGGTGAGAGTCCTGACAGAATACGCATTCTCGGAGTTCGAACTACGTTAAATGTACAGCTGGGTATCACACGTATTGCACAAGCATCTTCGGTCAACGTCGTCACGCTCGTATGGAGCCAGAAGCCCAAGCTGTACTACGTTCCGCTAGACGAAGAACATCCTTGCGAGCCGGACGAGCCCTATGGGCTATCAAAGCTGTAAGTGACGTCCTAGTTACGTCCTGGCGGTATTGATAGGCTTCCACAGAATTTGTGAGATGCAAGCCGACACAATCATCCGCCGCTACCCCAAGACCCGCATCGCCAGCCTGCGTCTTAGCTGGTCCATCCCGGACGCCGGCTTTGCGCGCAAGCTGAATATGGACACAGAGAGGGCGAAGAACGACTTGTGGGGGTGGGTCCAACAGGATGCGGGCGCAAGGGCGTTCTTGAATGCCGTGGACCTCGCAGACGAGCGGTGGTCCGGACACGAGGCGTTCTTCATCACGTCGCCGGAGCCGATTTGGGGAGAGGCGCGGGAGTTGTGGGAGACGTACTGGAAGGATGTGCCCATTAAAGCGGGGCAGGACCTGGACAAGGGCTTTTTCAATTGCGAGAAAGCACAAAGGCTTTTGGGATGGACCCATAAGTAGGTGGCGAAGTTGAGGACTGCTATCTAGTTGCGGAGATCTTGATTTATGATGGATGTAGAAATAGTTGGAGCTGGTTGACGAAATTTAGCCGGGAAAACCTCATATTTCGACGCCGAACTCACGTATTCTTCGTAATGATGTAGCACCTCACGTAACTGTTTACGCGAAATGTCGGCTTTGTACAATATCTCATCGTCACTACATTTGCCGTCGAAATATTGGTTTATCCTGGACATGCCGTCGTCGATGAGTGAGTGAATCATAGAGAGAGGGAGAACGCCACTCACTGCTCAAAGCGCTTTGCAATATATGAATCCTTGTCATCCGACATCGCAGATAGCCACAGCCTCTCGATTGAGGTCGCCCGTGCAGGATCCGGTATCATCGACGCCAGCGCATCGTCCCACTTCTGCGAGGTCGTCTCATCAACACCGGACGAAGACGAGAGGTCTATAGTATCATCGAACAGGGTATCGTCATCTTCTTCCTCTGGCTCAACTTCCGCCTCCTTCTCGCGCTCAGCCGGCTTGAACGCCAGATGCGCGTCCGACATGCTGCGCTCCCGATGCGTGGCCTTCGGCGGCGACATGTTGCGCGTCTGCCGTCTCGCGCTCTTGGGCGACATGCTGAACCAGTAGTCTTGCGGGCTCGCGTCCGCCGCGCCCTCGCTGCTCTTCGCCGAGCTTCCCTGGACGGGTTCGGCGGCCTTCCGCCGCTCGGTGACGCTTTGCGACCGTGAGCGAAGACGGCCGCGTCGAGCCATGGCTAGCTCCCGCTTCACTCTGACGCGCTCCTTCAGCTCCGCGGTTGCGTATACGCGTACGCGGAGGTGCATTGTGACGAGAAGATCCCGCTTGAGCAGCCAGATCACCACGTCGTGATACATGGGTATCATTTCCTTGGATCCGACGATGGCACCGTAGAAGTGAGGGCCTTTGCTGGTAGAGATGAGGGAGAGGAGCTTCGGCAGTGGCGGGACGGCTGGGTGACTGAAGGTGTTCGCAAAGTCTGCGGTGAGTTTGGACAGCCTAAAGATGTACTGTGAAAAACGACCTGATACAAGTAATCAAGAGGACTGACGGTGCTGAAAGCTTGTTTGGCAAGCTGAAGACGGTCTTCAACCCGGGATGTATCGCATCTACGATCTTGGCACGACGATGATGCACAAGCCAACGTACAATTGGAAATACTTGGGTTTCCAAGTCCCAATTCAGCAGGCTAGCCATATCTGCAAGACTACGGCGAATTCTGTGAGCGAACGAATTTTAAGGAGAGAAGCGCACTGACCACAATGTTATGGACGCCAAATCAAGGAACCTGATTAACTGCTCCGCAAGGTCTCTATCCTCTGCATTCATCTGTGGCCCACGTAACTTCATGTACAGGTCGTAGGCGTACTCGCCGTCTTCGTCCAAACGCAATAGACTCTTCCAGGGTGTAAGAGTCGGTAACCGCCAAGCGACGTCCAATCCAGGACCCCATGCAGCCGCGTTGCCGTACGCGAACTCGTCTTCTGCATCCTTGTCGCCAAACTCGACGTCGCTCGAGTCATCATCGTGTAGTAGAGAGTCGAGGTAGGGGGGAAGCTGGAGTTCGAGAGGGAATTCGCGCAAGGTGACGCGCGCTATGACGCCTGCTTTGACAGAGTCATATATCGTCTTTATGGCGGGCGCGAGGGTTGACTCGTGAAGAGCCTTGGTTGCATAGTCAGCGAATGGCTCTCCTTTAAATCATGTAAGCGAGTAGTACATGCCATAAGCCGAAGTGACCGACCTTTGGCATTACATTCGTCTTTCAGGATACCGAGAGCTTCGCATTCGGATTCGACGTAGTTATGCAGTACTTGCTCTTGGTACAATACAGCAGTTGTTGAGAAGATGATTTGCTCGTACAGCGTATCGAAATATTTTGACACACTCGCTGAGGATGAGGACGTCGGATCTGGACGGTCAAGAACGAGCACTAAATGGAATGTTTGCAGTCCAGCGGTCGTCGGCAGCTTCTCTATAGGGGTCATGTCCGGTGTGAGCGTGCTCTCTTCAGCTTTGGGCGATTGTCCTTTCCGTGAGCCTCTGCCTCTTGACGTAGACTTGACACGTTCCGGAGCGAAGTGCCACACGCCATCATGGTCCGCACATATTGGATGTCCAAGAAAGGTGAGCTCATCCACCACCAGCTCAAACTTCTGATGGCACATGGCTCGCTGAGGACTGAGCAAAGTGGCAAGGAATTCCGCAGAGTAGCCCAGTACTTCGTCATGCTCTTCGTGAGCAGGCGCATCTTGCGTGGCATCTACGGGAAAGTCTTGAGAGTCTTTAGATGGAGAACTGCGCCTGGATGACGGATGCGAATGGGAGTTTGAGAACGAAAGCGACCTGTCACGGAGAACATGGGGACGTCGCCATAGATAGTCGTCATCTTGAGTGTCATAGTCCGAGCAAGTATGTGTAGGATCTTTATCGCACGCAGTTCGCCAAGGATTGTCCGCGTGAATGCATGTGCTATCATGGTGAGGACGAGGACGAGCAAGTCGCGGCCGAGTTGACGGCTGAGGAGGCCATCTATATACCAAACTTGAGCCTTTGGCGGAGGAGGTTACAAGTAGAATGGCGAGAAGGCTCTCTGCCATTGTGCACCTTGGCACACTAGCAATACAACAAAGTTTAGCTCCCAGGGGGCGAGGCAGGAAGAGTTAAGTTGTGCATGCGCACCTGCTGGCAAGAAGGCCCGGCTAGAGGGAGATAGCACCACACCACTTAGTACTATACTTCAGTACAGTCTTATATTCTATCGCCAGATACGAATATCAGAGTATAGGATATGGGATAGTTTAGTTGACATAATTGTGGTACAAGAAGTTGAAGAACGAGGTCGTCCTATCACCCGGCCCGCGTCTATACCCAGCGGAAGATGCCGAAGCGCGTTCATGTCATCATTTTGTTCCTATTTCTTGCTTTTACTCTTGCATCTGTTGCCTTTCGACTCTCTCATCACCGACACGAATCGACTGAATATTAGACTCAAGTACAACGTTCTATGCGCTTTTGACGAAGGGACGTAGCCTCTATGGCAGAAGACTTGGCTAGCACGATGGGACGCGTCGCGCTTCTCGCGATTCATCAGCTCCAGTCAAGGTTTGAATCGCCATGCACGTATATATACGCGTATATATCCTGGTACGTCCTCCCCAGTTTTTCTCTCCCGCCCACATTCACCGCTTACGCGTCTCTTACACCAGCCAGCTCAACATCTAGCACTGCAACCCGAGGGAGCGACGGCCGTCTCTAGGTTTCGTCAGCGCGTCGACATTCCCTCAGCCGCGACCCATCCTGCGGCGCATACGGTCTTCTCCGCGGGTTGCGAAGTCACCCACAAAGACGTTTGCACGCCCACCAGCCCCCTTGTGATGTAGTCCTCCGGCTCCTGCTTGGCCTTAGCTCACATAGGAGATTATAAAGCAGACAGACCTCTCACGAGCTATTGGCTTCCGGACCCCAACGGGGATACGGGAGAAATGGAGCTTGCAACGAGACTAGCCTATACAATCAAGCATTTCGCCGTCGACGAGTCCCGCAAACTCATGTTCTTCGCCGACAAGCATCGCATCAAATCCTTCCATTGGGACGAGACTTTGCCCGTTCATACCATGCGTTCCGGTAAATGCAACAGCCCGCTCGCCGTGCTCCCTGGTGGAAGATTAGCCTGCGCCGGTACGGGATGTGCCGCTGTTTGGAACCTCCATGCGCTTCAGACCCATGACGAGCGTAGGTAGGATGTGATCGGGCAGAACACTTACGAAGGTCCTGAATACACGTACATAGCTATAGAGGATGTCGAAGAATCGACTGGCAGTGCAGCTCACGTCTTGATCAAGTTCGACAATTCCAAGTATAAGCCTTCCCATTGGCTCATGCATACACCCACCTCATACATGCTGTGTGCCGAAAATGGAGACGATCGCGGCTCAAGCGCATACAGGTCTACGTGTGGGCTTGGTTTCATTACTTTCGACCTGGCGCAGGACGAAACAGTGGCGCGTAACGGTGAAATGCATTCTCAGGTCTTGACGTTCTCTGCTAGGATGGCGACCCCCAAGCTCTCGCTGCGGCTTGTCTAAATGGCTACGCACGCCTTCACGATATCAGACAGCCTTTGCCAAAGTCCAAAATTTTTGCAGACCAGCACGGATTCGAGTCTCATTCTATTGCTCTAGCAAATCTAGACGGCATCCCAGGTGCGTCATCTTAGCCTACGTCGAGATCGTTCTCATCGGTCCCTTTCTCAGTCTTGTTTGCTGGTGGGCAGTTCACAGGATCCATCAGCCTCCGGGATCTTCGTGCGAATAAGGTCGCCTACGAGCTCGCTACCGGGAATAACGGTGTTGAATCCCTTATTTGGGATTCGCTCAATACCACATTGTATGCGTCGACGATGTGCGACTACGCAGACTGCCGCGGTCATTCCTGCAGCTACCGACCTCTCAAACGCTCCAAGTTGCGTGGAATCAACGACGATCATCCGATAGACCACACGAATGACACGGACATGGATAGCGACGAAGAAGACCATAGTGACTGGGATGACGATGATGACGAAGACGTTTGCTGGCCTAGAAATGCTGTTCACTTGGAGGACTACTTTGATTACGCCTTTGACTCCGGGGACCACAGACTTTGTACGTCGTCCTTATTTCGTTGATGATCTTGCCTGATCGAATGACTATGTGCTGTTTAGTCCGGTATCGATTCAAGAATAACGCCGATATCAACGTACTCCCAAAGTATGGCGACGCTTCGTGCCAAGATTCAGGATACTGGTGACAACTGTCGCCGTCTAACTGAAAGCCGTGCCGGTCGAGGAACTGTGAACTTGTCAGCTTCGTTCTCTATGCTCATTATCTTGGTGCTTCGCATGTAAGACGAAAAATCCATGATGTTGTCGTCGAACACTTGACAGACTTCATCGCCTTGGTACAGAATCCAGAGTGTAATTTACATACGCCTCTTTGCCTATCGGCAAACGCCGAAGCGCGTTCGCGCTGACGCGACTGCTGATAGTAGTGTTTTGTTCTCAGACATTGATCTCAAATCGTCTCTTTGGCCTCTCCTGCAAGTCGCCCGGACGTAATCATTATTCCTGTAGACTTACAGGGGATAAATTTGGCTAGGTCATACAATCAATGGAACTTCCGTGTCATGCTCCTCGCGATCCGTCATCGGATGCCAAGATATCGAGGCTACGACATGGATATGACGATACAAGTACGCTTCTACCAATTCGGTGATATCCTTACTGCGAGGCTGACATGTACAATTCTACGGTCAACAGTGTCAACGGACTATGTCTCAATGCTCAGGCTTCTTGGACGATCATATATCGTATTGCTAGCGCTTCTGTGACCTAATCATGAGCAACGGTCGGTATCTTATATCTGTTGTGATAAACATATATATGCTCTGAACTACAGCGAATCTGCAGCAGCGCTCCTTCCCGTCCACGAGCGAGGGCCACCGTAATTGGCGAAGTGTGATTTCGTCTCGGGCTGCAATGCGACAGATGGCTTGTCATCACTTCCAGCACTAATGCTGACCAACCTTAGTATATTCTCCCGAGCCGATGTTGTCAGCTCTAATGAGCTGACGTAGGAATTGGGATCTGCGCACTATTAAAAACCCATTGAAACGGTTCGTCTCATCTTCACCCCGCTTCCTCTTTACTTCCATCTGCTGTGCAGACCTCTCTTCTATCTCTCTTGATTCTTATCTGCTGTGTAGAACCCTCCCCCCTAATTTTCACTTCCTCGCCACCTTACATATCCTCCTCCACGATGTTGACCATCGCCTTCGTTCTTTGTGCTATGCAGGCCATGGCATATGCTTCTCCCGTAGTCCAAGAGCAATCTGGCATTCCCATCGCTATCAGCAAGCGACA
Organism: Pleurotus ostreatoroseus; assembly: GCA_005298045.1. Taxonomy (NCBI): domain Eukaryota; kingdom Fungi; phylum Basidiomycota; class Agaricomycetes; order Agaricales; family Pleurotaceae; genus Pleurotus; species Pleurotus ostreatoroseus. Next base: position 44,598 of record SWBT01000363.1, on the reverse strand, counting down.
GATTTCCGTTGATGGCGTAGTCAACCTTGCCACCCTCAAGGAAATAATTCCGTTCCTCGAAGGGTAAATTTGCCTCCTGTCCATTGCCTCTCAGCTTCTGATCGTGTGAATCATAGCAAATACCAAACTGGGTTTGAGGCTTACAAGAGGAACACCGGACAGAGCCACCCTCTCGATTCCAGTAGCGGAGTGTTCAACGTAACCCGCCGCTCAACCGGTACTGACCCTCTCACGATCGAGGACGGTGGCCAGCTCTGGCAAGGGACGATCACCGTTGGTACACCCGCCGTCTCATACACCGTCGACTTCGATACGGGTAGCAGTGATCTATTTCTTCCTGGCTCGTTATGTGTGGTGAACTGTGCTGGCCACAAGGTGTATAACCCCGCAAATAGCTCTACGGCAGTCGCTAGGTTGAAGCCTTTTGTGCTCACGTACGGCGATGGGTCTACTGTTTCTGGAGAACAATACACCGACACGGTTACTATCGCTGGGCTTACGGTACGTTGCGGTTCTTCTTTGGTCTAGCACTTCTACTCATACATAACGTATTCAGGCTACGAAACAGGCACTGGGCGCCGCGGTCGTTTACTCCGACGGGTTCTCTGCGCAGAATTTTCCGCCAGATGGCCTTCTCGGTATGGGGTATCAATCAATTTCCGACTACAACGCCCCTCCGGTCTTCGCTTCCTTTGTTGCGCAGAACCAGACAACGCAGCCGGTCTTCGCGTTCAAGCTCGCTAAGGCCGGTTCGGAGCTTTATCTAGGTGGCGTCAACAGCAAGCTCTACACGGGCAGCTTCACCTATGTCCCCGTCACCACACAGGTAAGCTCAACTTTAATTGCATTGTACTATGTGGCTGACTATTACGTTCAGGGCTACTGGCAAGTCACGCTCGATTCAGTGTCTGCAAATGGCAAGGTCTCCGTTCAGAAGGTGCAATCTATCATCGACACTGGCACTACGCTCATCGTGGGTCCTACTGAGGACGTAAAGACGTTCTACGCCTCCATTCCGGGCAGCAAGGACGCATCTGCTACGGTTGGGAATGGATATTACACGGTCCCCTGCAAGTCCATCCCCAATGTCAGCTTCACCTTCAGTGGCAGAGCTTTCAGCGTCGATCCCTCGCTATTCAACCTTGGGGAGGTCAGCGCCCAATCGAATGACTGCGTTGGTGCAGTCGTTGGTGCCGATTTCGACTTCTGGATTGTCGGTGATGTGTTCCTGCAGAACGTGTACACTTCCTTCGACATGGGTCAGAACCGTGTGGGATTTGCTAAGCTGAAGTAGACGCAAGTTGTATGTTCTCGTAAATACAATACGATTAATGGGAAATTCGTGTGAAAGCTTCGCACCCGGATTCGACGTAGTTATGCAGTACTTGCTCTTGGTACAATACAGCAGTTGTCGAAGATGATTTGCTCGTACAGCGTATCAAAATATTATGACACACTCGCTGAGGATGAGGACGTCGGATCTGGACGGTCAAGAACGAGTACTAAATGGAATGTTTGCAGCCCAGCGGTCGTCGGCAGCTTCTCTATGGGGGTCATGTCCGGTGTGAGCGAGCTCTCTTCAACTTTGGGCGATTGTCCTTTCCGTGAGCCTCTGCCTCTTGACGTAGACTTGACACGTTCCGGAGCGAAGTGCCACACGCCATCATGGTCCGCACATATTGGATGTCCAAGAAAGGTGAGCTCATCCACCACCAGCTCAAACTTCTGATGGCACATGGCTCGCTGAGGACTGAGCAAAGTGGCAAGGAATTCCGCAGAGTAGCCCAGTACTTCGTCATGCTCTTCGTGAGCAGGTGTATCTTGTGTGGCCTCCACGGGAAAGTCTTGAGAGTCTTTAGATGGATAACTACGCCTGGATGACGGGCGCGAGTGCGAGTTAGAGAACGAGAGTGACCTGTCACGGGAAATATGGGGACGTCGCCACATATACTCGTCGTCCTGAGGATCATAATCTGCACAAGCACGAGCAGAGTCTTTATCACATGCAGTTCGCCATGGGTTATCCGCGTGAACACACGTACTATCATGATGTGGGCGAGGGCGAGCAAGTCGCGGCCGAGTTGATGGTTGAAGAGGCCAACAATACACCAGGCTTGAGCCTTTAGCAGAGGAGGTTACTAATAAGATAGCAAGGCTCTCTGCCATCGTGCAGCGCCACTACCTGGTAAAAACTAGAAACATTAAGTTCGTGATCCCGAGGGGTTGGGCTGAATGAGTCAGATGGTCACCGTACCTGCTACCAAAGATACCTAGCTCAAAACCACAGAGCTATAATCAACGATAAGTTGATCCAGCTGCGAAAAACTACCGCCAAGTACGTATACAAGAGTTCGGGATGTTGAGTGACGTTGACATGGCTATGGTAAGTAGACTGTTAACAAGAGTGACTGGGTTCCTATCCGTAAGATAGATGTGCGATTGTACTCATAGACCGGAGTTTGAAATGTATGAACTTAGACTGAGTGTGACAGCGCACTCCCGTAAGACAAGCGCATAACACGCTAGAAGTGCGACGCACACTTGTCGGACTTTGAAGCCAGTAAATGTGGTCGTAAGGCCTAACTCTTCAGTAAGCGAATTTATGTGCTTAAGAGGTCCTGGAAGCGTCTCTGGAATACGCATGGTCACTCACGCACGCGCATTCCGCGATGTTGTACCGATGAACATCGTGTATGTCGCAGTCTTCGTCGTTGGAGGTTTAGCGCGGACTTACCTTCGGGACTCAAAATACGGCTTCGGATCGATGGTTGGCCGATCGGAGCTCGAATATGCCAGCACAAAAGTTTTCATCTGAAAATGCGACCCGTGACACCAAAAGTATGGTACCGCCCAGAAGCCGGGATGCCGGCGGGCGTTAAGGCCTGTTTACAACAGAATCTGAAGTGCGAGGCCTTTACTGGCTTACGGATAGGCATCCACTGTTCCATGAAATCGCCGCCGTGCCCGCGCCTATGCCATGCGGAGCGGCACATGCCGAAGCGCGTTCGAGCGAGATCACTTTCAACCTCCTCCTTCTCGCTCTCAAGAACTCACAGGTTTACAATGGCCTTATATCTCTCGCTCAAAACCACAATCAACGAAAGCATTGATATTGCACCAGTATTGAGCTCATAATCATGCAGGAAACATCGTGTTTGTACCAGACTCCTCCAGTGATGAGACGCGTCATGCATCATGCTTCTCGCGATTCATCAACGCACGTCAGCTCCTGTCATTTGGCTGGGATCTCAGCGCGGTGTCGGTATATAAACGAGCTCACGAGCAGGTATGCCCTCCTTGTCTTTCTCCTTTCATCCCACCATATACGCTGAAACGTCCTTTAACATCGCTGGTGGCGGATCCAGCAACTAATACACCAGCGAAGATGGTACAGACACCGTGGAACAAGACTTTACAACCTGACAGAGCTACTTTCATATCTCGATATCACCGGCATGCCAATATGCCCTCCGCTGCAACACATCCAATAGCGCATACTGTCTTCTCAGCCACCTGCGAGGCTACCCATCTAGAGACCAATACGCCCACTAGTGCCCTAGAAATCTCGACTTCCGGCTCCTGCTTGTCCCTAGCCTCTCTTGGATGGGTACCACTGGACAAAAATGTTACGCAGTACTGGCTGCCGGATGCCAATGGTGACTTCAAGAATAATCACCTAGACGTAGGGCTGGCCCATACGGTCCATCATACCTCGATCGACGAGTCTCGAAAGCTCATGTTCTTCGCCGACAAGCATCGCATCAAGTCTTTCCATTGGGACGAGGGCTCTGCCGTCCATACCATGCAATCTGGCAACTGCGGCGGTCCCCTCGCGGTTCTCTCCGGGGGGAGACTCATTCGCGCTGGGCAAGGCTGCGCCGCGGTATGGACCCTCGACAAACTTGACACTCATGGCGAGTCCGGATACGAAATGATAGGAGAAGAAGAGTACGAAATCCCGGAATACAGTATGTGGGGCCATGAGATCGAGCAGTCGACCGGAAGCGTTGCCCACACCACGATCAAGTTCGCAGATCCCAAGTTTAAGCCTTCAGAGTGGCTCCTGCATAATCCTACCGCATATATGCTATGTGCCGAACGCCGGGGAAAGTACGACTCGGGTACATCCAACACTACCGACGGACGTGGATGTGTATCCTTCGATCTGCAAACTGGCAATGCTGTGACGCGCTACTCCGGACGGGACTGTCAAGTTTCAGCATTCTCGACTAGTGATGGAGACCCGAATACATTCGCGACCGCAGGAACCGACGGCTACGCGCGCATCTTTGACATAAGGGAGCCCTTGTCGCAGCTGAAAGTCATTGCCGATAAGCGTAACTTGGAGTGTTACGCCCTTGCGCTCGCATATCCTGACGGAATCCCAGGTAAGTTGCGATGCAGCCCGTAGCACGATATTTCTCACCGTCTTGCTTTTCAGTTCTGTTCACTGGCGGCGAGAACGCAGAATGCGTCAGGGTCTGGGACCTTCGCGCCAAGAAGGTTGTCTACGAGCTTGCCACCGGAAACAACGCCGTCATAACCCTTGCTTGGGACGCACACCGATCCACCCTTTATGCGTCTACAGCATGTGACTATGTGGATCAACGAGGCTACTTCCACGGCTATAGACACTACAAAGTCCCGAAATTGCCTGGCGTCCCCAGAAAGCGACTAGTTCAACCAGATGACGATGTCTATATGGGCGAGGAGGGAGATGAGTACGACTCAGACTATGATGACGAAAACTATGAACGATTATGGCCTGCGAATGCGACCCATTTGGAGGATTACTTCGGTCATCCATTCGATGCCGGGGAGCACAGACTTTGTACGTCATATTCACACTATCCACGTCAGGATATGCATCATGCTAATACCCTGTAGATCGATATCGCTTCAAGAAAGATGCCAACCTCGAGATACTCCCAAAATTCGGAGAAGATATCGTATGTGAAGGTATGAAAGATCGGTGGTGCAGATGGTAATGAAATTCCTATTATATATCTTGCACTGTGTCTCCAAGACGATTCATCGGCTCCTAGGAAGCTTGTTCCTGCCATCGCCCTGTTAAATGCTTCCCGGTTACAAGACTCGCCGCGTAGATCATCCTTACACGCACATACAGCATCCAATAATTATGCAATTGGCTGAACGATGCATCGATGGACACTCGGCTCCTGTAGACAGAATGCTCAGTAAATTCGCGTCTATCGCGTCTACACGTTACGGTAGATGCCGAAGCGCGTGTAGTGTTCCGAGTTGTCTGATTCACGACTCACCATCCTACTTTCCAAGTCGTGATAATCACTGTTTGAGATTCACAGCTAGACACCAATCATACGAACCTCGACTAGAGCATAATATGATCTCAATTAGACGCGTTGTTCGTTGTTCGAACAAGCGTTGTACAGAGGCTCGCGATCCATCGGTTCTTATTTAGGTTTGGATCATCATGCACGTCTATATACGCCTATATATCCTGGTATATCCTCCACAGCTGGCTTCTTCATCTGCATCAGTTGCTGACGCGTCTCTCTTCAGCAGGCCAACGAGCTTCAAAGTCATCCCTACAGCAAACATGTCGCCTTGGGACGAAGACCCACCACAACCTGAGAATGCCAGTCGTATATCCTGGTTCCGCCAGCACGTCGACATACCCTCTTCGGCCGTCCATCCAAGAGCGCATACAGTGTTCTCTGCTTCCTGTGAAGTCCTTGACCACGAAATCTGTTTGCCCAGCAGTTCTCTCGTAATATCGTCCTCCGGATCCTACCTGGCCCTCGCTGGCATTGAAGAGTATGATCGAGTCGAGAGACCAGCCATCAGTTACTGGTGTACGGATGTCAAGGGCTATCTGGACGAAAGGCAAATTCACACCGGTCTAGCTTACCCTGTTAAACACAGCGTTATTGACGATACGCGGAAGCTCCTTTTCTTCGCGGACAAGGACCGCATCAAGTCCTTCCACTGGGGCGAAGGCTTGCCTGTGCATACCATGCGCTCGGGCAATTTCGATGGGCCTCTCGCCGTCATGACTGGAGGCAGGCTTGCTCGCGCCGGGAAAGGTTATGCAGCTATCTGGAACCTCGATGCACTTGAGACCCATGGCAAGTCAGGAGAGGACGCGATTGGGGAGGGCAATTACAGGGTCCGTGGATACACGTTCATGGATCCCTACGATATCGATCTCTCAATCGGAAGTGTTGTCCACACCACGACCAAGTTTGCCGACTCCGACTTCCAGCCCTTCGTGTGGCACTCCCATACCCCAACCTCATATATGCTATGTGCTGAAGCACCGAGATGGTTTGGCCATCACAATTGCGATTCTACACATGAACACGGATTCGTGACCTTCGATTTAGCGCAAGGCAAAACAGTATCGCGTTTTTCAGGACTAGATTGCGAACCCGAGGCGTTCTCCACTAGCGAGGATGAGCCAAACACCTTTATGACCGCAGGCAGTGTTGGACATGCATGGCTCTACGATATCAGGCTGCCCGTGCCACAAAAGAAGATTCTTGCCCGCTGTCCCATAGCATTAGCTCATCTTGACGGGATACCTGGTACGTGTCTCCGGCTGATATGATGTTGGCACGGTTATCAACAATTTCCACAGTTTTATTTATTGGTGGTTCCGATAAAATCTCGCTCTACGATCTCCGCGCGGAGAAGGTGGTCTACGACCTAGCTACCGGAAATAATGAAGTCACGTCTCTTGCGTGGGAAACGTGCAACTCCTCTCTGTATGCGTCAACATTATGTCCTTATGTGGATGATCAAGGTTATCGCTACCGTTCCCAATACCGGCCTTACAAACCTCCAAAGCCTCGTAGAGTCGCAGATAGGCAGACAGAAACTGAAGAGGATGACTTTATCGATAGTGACGAAGATTCCAGTGACGACGATTATACCCGAGCCGGTTGGGTCGACTGGGACAAATGCTGGCCGACGATTGCACGGTCAGAGGGCTACTTTCGTCACGAGTTCGATGCAAGGGAACATAGACTCTGTGCGTTCTCAGGATGGTCCTCACTGATCCAGCTAATGATTGATCCCTATAGATTGTTATCGCTTCAAAGCAGATGCTAAGGTAGACCCAGGTCAACTTCGACTACCTATCACATGATATTCACGTGACTTAGCTGTCACACCTGAAACCACTCAGTTAAACATATCACTTGATATTGCGGCCCACAAGGTATGTATACACACCCTATGTGTTCCTTCAGTCATATCAGTGCTTCAGAATGTGCTTCACACACAGTAGTCAGCGAATACTGCAGTCCGAAAGGTGCACACGTGATATTCACGTGATGGTCACAGCGGTGTCACATTGGTCGAAGTTGACCTGGGTCTACCTTAATCTGGAAAAAGTCCCAGATTTTGGAAACGCCCCGTGCGACACTCGTCTAAGTCTTGCTGGCGCTAAGACGCGGTCCCCCGGAGAGTTCAGGCCACTATTGATCTGTCAGTGAATAGCGACACAAAGTCGAATAGATTAAACGCGAAATGGTGGTACACTTTAGACAGGAGGCGGTACACAAACTGCTTAACACAGTGCTTAGTGAACTAGATGAAAGATGGGACGAAACACAAGCTTGCATCGTATACACGGCAAAAGCCGTATACAAGACAAACGAGGCAGGTGGAGTGATGGGGTGAGTAAAGCCACATGGCGTCGTCCCATTATGGGTGAATTTGAAAAGGAACGTCCATACGGACTGTGGGCCGGTCCAGATCTGGGGACCGCAACCGGCAAACGACGTTGCAGACATCAATATCGTATGGGTTGCAATTGTGATTACTAGATCAAAAACGACTGTACTGACGAGGGATAGACTCTTTTACTTGCTACAAATTCCTTGCTCTGATTTCCTCTGTCCAACACAATGTCACGCAACCGACCTTGCACGTGCCATCTTTACCATGATTATTCGTCCGCAGGAGTTGTCTTCGGATACATCATTAGCTGGGTTCCCCTAATGCGAATGTATGAGCCTTCAACGTAACCCCAGCTTAGCAATACACATGGGACTTACAGCTGCTCTACAAAACCAGCGATCTCCTCGAGCTCCAGGTTATCGAGAAACGCTTGCGGATCCAGCAAATCGTACTCTCGCCATCTTATGCCCTGGTCCACGTGAAACCTGGCAATGGCAGCTTCTATCGCATATTGCGAGACTAGATTTTGCGCGTATCGATGTGCGCTAGACTGGCAGTATAGTTTGTGACTTGGCCAGCTTGCCTTCTGACATTTCGGACTGCAATAGAAAGCCTTGACATCATAATCCAGACTCGTGAGCCTGGTTTTCTGAATGTTGTAAGTAGCTTGGACTTACTGCTTTACATGCGACACAACCTTTCAGCTTCTTGATCGCCTGTCCTTCCAGCTTGTTGCATCCCTCGGCCTCGCAAAACTTGTACAATGGCCCACCGTCTAAACCGATCTTGGCAGTTAGCTCAATGTCGAACCGCGGCCGGTCGTCACCCTCGTTGTCAATATACTCGTCCACTGCAGCGTTCCAGATACCCATGTACTTCTGGCCATCGGCGGTACTTACGGTATCAGCCCATGGACTATTATGAGCGAGACGTAAGCACAGCTATCTTCGAAAAGGTAAATCGCACACACCCCGGATTCATGTTGGTGTGGTACAAAGCGTACTTGAAGGCAGGATCGATGTCTTTTACACGTCCGTACTTGCTCACCAGTTGCATCAATCTCTCACCCCTGGTCATTGTATCGTCGTTGAGCCGCTTGAACATTTCAGGACCAACATTGCTGATCAGCCAGTAGCCAACGCGAAAGCCAGTCTTCAACTCAGGCTGGAGACCTCGGATGACCCTCGGTAAGCGCGGCCGGAGTTCTGCACGACAGATTCGGTCATTCCTGTAGTCCCATTCTTCTTTGACCACGATCCCTTTCTTCTTACAGCACGCGCCGTATGACTGGTTCTCTCCGCAGACACACAAGAAATGATCTGGGTACGGGAGCTTGAATCCAGTGTCGTGACATTCAGAGAGAAGCTCCCCCGACCAGCACGGACAGGGGCGTTGCGGCCGCGAGCGGAGTGTATATTCGTCATGCATGAGAGTGTTCAAACGAGCCTTCTCGTCTTCGTTCATCCCTGTGTTAATGGCCTTTTGAGCAGTCGCGATTCCATCCGCACCGTGGCGAAGTAGCAGTGTGATGAGGTCCCAGTGTTTCGCTTCTATAGCAAGAGCTACCGGGGCGATGTTGAATGCGCGGTGGTTCACATCCGCATGCTGCTCGATGAGGAGTGTGGCGATGAGGACGATCGAATGAAAACGGCTTCTGGCGGATCCAGGCTCGGGCGCGCACGCGGGTGGCGAAGTTTGCGAACGCTCTGGAAAGGTTCCTGCAGCTGGTGCACCGAGAGTGTCGAACATCCTGCTCAAAGTAGACATGTGTTCCAAGGCGTAGAAAAGAGGCGTAACGCCAGCTGCGTCCGGATGATCGATACCTATGCCTAGCCTCATGATTTCGTAGGCCAGAGGGATATCGCCGTCTCGAATAGCCAAGTGCAAGAGAGTCTTCCCGTCGCCTTCTCGGAAACGATGCATGTCGTCCATAGTTCTCCCAGTGATACCAGGGACGGTAAACAGTTTGGCCAGTGGCGACGGATCGTCACGGACGAGTTCTTTCTCCAAGAGTTTATGTGCATCAACATCAAGCTGAAGTAGCTGGGACCGGAGCGCTTGGAAATCGGGCTGAAAGACGTAAGAGCTCTTGAAGTTAATCGCGGGCTCGGACTTGAGTTTCGCGAGGAGAGCCAGCGGAAGGCAAGCATAATCTGTAGCAGTGGGGGGCATGATCGCAGTCATGAACAAGGAACCTTGTGCCACTCGTGTGGCGCCTTCCAGCTTTTATCGCCGGCAATTGATCCCGAATGCATTGGTGCAATCTCCGCTACAAAACATTGTCATGGTAGAGATGGTTTTGTTTTGTGAAGGGAAGCTTACATTGTGCTATTGGAACACCGTAACCAGCGTACACAATAACGACAGCCCGGGTACGACCCCTTGTCGAAGCCCCAAAAGTGAAACACATCGCCGAGACCGATCCTGATGAAGAGGTAGCAGAATGTCAAGAAAGGTTGAGAACGGCAATCTCGAGACATATGGCCTCGTAGTAACGCAAGCCGAAGTTGATCAATAGCGAAGACGTTCGATAGCTTCTTCGAAGTTGCCGATCAGCCCGTGCGAAACTATCTCAGCAATCGAGCACTGAAGAACCGCAATCAGCTGCTCCAAGGTAAATTGCGAGTGCGAGAGCTGTAAATGGTGTGTCCTGGATTCACAGTCCTTCTTGTGCTTTTTCCAATCTTTCTTCTGGCACTCCTGGTTACAGTAAACGATCTGTGACGTATGTGCTTTAGAGATAGTCGAGTACTCCGGCAGTGACATTACATACCAGCTTACAACCACTGCAGCACTTCATCTTCTCAACGTCTCTTCCTCCTACTTTACTACACCCCTATGCTTCGCATTTCTTGTAGAGAGGTCCGCCCCGTGAGTCGATTTTGGCCTCTATTTCGATGTCCCAGGTCGGGCGCAAGTCGAATGTCTCACGAATATACTCGTCGATAAGACAAGTCCATTCTTTCATGCGCCTCTGGCCTTCAAGACTGCTGACATGTGTACTCCACGGCCTAACAGGCCCCAAAGATCAGTACGAGGAGATGGGGAGATGGTGTTTTGCACTTACCGAGGATAGAAATCGGTTTCATACATAGCGTGCCAGAACGCCGGATCAACGTCATCCTCCCGCCCCAATGCAGCCAAACGATCATATATCAGGTCGCATCTCTTCTCTTTTCCGAACGAGAGTATCGCTTCCTGTAAGCGCCAGGGATCGGAGCGTGCGTAGATCCTCTGCATGATATCCCATCCCGCAGCGAAGCCATCCTGGATGGTAGGTAAAATATCGGGAGCAGGTGTAGAGAGCGCTTGGATACGGACGATTCCGGCGCATCCTGCATCCCACATCTCTTCGATGACGAGTCCCCGTCTGCTACAGCAAGCCTCGTAGGTTTTGCGCTTTCCGCAGCAACAGAGGAAATGTCCTGGATAGGCTTGCTTCGATGCACCATGGCAGTCGGAAAGAGGCTTTCCCGACCAACAAGGACAAGAACGGGATGGACGGGGTCCGGCAATGAGGCTGTGGTCGATAAGGAAGGCGAAACGAGCTTGATCTCGTGGCGAGACAAAGTCAATGAATGAAGGAGGTCCGGGGATGGCGCCGTGGCCCAAAGCATATTGACCAGCCCCCATTGACCTGCCTCGACCGCAAGAGTCAAAGGCGTGAACCCAAAAGCACCTACAGTGACGTCGGCGTGTTGTTCAATGAGAAGGGCAGCAATGCGCGCTACACGGCTAATCTGAAGGTCGAACGCTTCGTCTGAACGCAAGACGGACTGAATACATGACGGGTATGTTCCCAAGTCGGATGGAATGGCGACCGCTTGGCGCAACTTCTTCAAACTGTATATGTATGCCAGAGCGAAGAAGAGCGGGGATACTCCCTCCGCATCCTGAGCGTTGATGGCGATACCCATGCGTATGGTCTCGTAAGCCATCAGTACGTCTCCGTTGACAACCGCCGAATGTAGGAAATTCTTGCCATCGCCCGCACGAAAGCGACAGTGTACATTGTCCATAAGTTGTCGTATGTGGTCCAGCGATGGTGGCAACAGCAGCTGAGGTAAGGTATTTTCATTGATAACCTCCATATCCAGCGGACCTCGATTGACAGTGAGCTTGACGATTTCGTGGCGGATGGCCTCGAACTGAGGAAGGAGAGCATACGAGGTGAAGGGTATGAGGCTGAGCTCTGCCTGTAGCTCATTGGAAAGCTCCTCAGGAAGGCATGGGTGAGCTTTCTCTGGAGCAGGCATATGGTGGCTGGGAGCAAAAACCGCTTGCGCAACGCTACAGAGAGCCGGAGCTCCTGGTCTTAACGCAAGTTCATTAGCTGTCAAGCGGCGTCCATATGGGGTGTCATCCGGAGTACGGTCATGGTGGCATCGCTGGAAGCTGAACACAAGGATTTAAATAAAACACGTTGAGTGAGGCATCAAAGTAAAATACCATGTATGAGGAGAGAATACATGTGCGATGATCGAAGCGGAGACAGGATGAAAACAGAGAATTGAGGTCGTGTTTGTTTGCAGTTGTTTAATTCGGCAGGTTCCGCTTGCCCTATTTTGTAAGACAATCGAGATCGCGACTGCCAACCGTCGAGACCGATGATTGAATTTGCACATGGAGGAATCACTATAAATGAGATCAATCATATATAGGATCGCGACGATACAGATAAGTTAGACCATCCGACTGTATCACCAAACCACCAGATTAACACTGCGAGCCTTCATGTTTCTCGGATTTTCTGGTTAAAACCTCGACCGTCCCCTCGATGAAGGTTCCAGTCGTATCAATATCGAGAATATAAGAAAAGTCTTGTTTCATTCTCTCGAAAACGGTTGTTTTTCTGCTCGTACCTGACATCCAGACGGTACCTACAAGAAAGGAGCTCATCATCCATGATAACCTTGAAGACAGCATACGTTTACAAAAGGCAGTACACCGTCTCTAGTACAGATGGAGGCTTTTACCACGTATCAATCCCGACATATGCATGCGGAAGTCGATGCCAAGAGCAACGGAGTATGTTGTTCGGATGGCGCACGCAGGAAGAAACCGCAACAGGCTGTCTAAACAGAATGGGCATTAAAGAAGCCCTCGATGCCAGATGCTATGGACTTCTGAAGAGCGGACTCTTGCATGGCCAAAAGTCGATCGAATATCTGTTGCGAGTGGAGGCGCTGTATGGGGTGCGTCTTAGAGGCGCAAATTTTCTTGTGTTGCTTCCAATCTTTCGTTTGGCATCGTTGGCTGCAGTACATGATCTGCGACGTAGGACGTAGATCAGTAGTGCTTCAATGCTCAGAGCACGATATCACACACCCTTTTACAGCCGCTACAGCACTTCATCTTCTCAACCTCCCTTCCTTCAGTGCTGACACACCCATTGGCTTCGCAGCGCTTGTAACGAGGGCCGCCGTGCGAATCGACCTTCGCCTCGAGCTCAATGTCGAAAGTCGAGCGTTTGTCCGATGACTCGGATATATAGGCGTCCACAGCGGTATTCCACTTATTCATTCGCGCCTGGCCTTGAAGACTGCTCAGTTTGGTAGTCCACGGCCTGATACTCGAAGGTTATTCTCGAAAGCGTGGGTAGCCAAAAGTCACGAATACTTACAAAGCGAAGAACTCGTTGTGACATCCAGCGTACCAATATGCCGGATCTACGTCGCTCCACAGTCCCAGTTGCACAAGCTTATCGCGCACGAGCTCATTCTTGTTTTCGAACGCCCATTGTATTTGATCCCAATATTGCCTGATGTCAACACGGGCTTCAACACTTGTGACGGTGCTCACGAGGGACGGTGCTAGAAGCTCCGTCGGGATGTTCAGTGAAGGTTGAGGAATCACGTGCACTGGAATGATTCTACCATTCTTTCCGCTCCAGATTTCCGCAATGTCGAGTCCACGTTCTCCGCAACAAGCCCCAAACGTCCTGCGTTTCCCGCAGCAGCAGAAAAAATGGTCTGGGTAGGGCTGGTGCGAATGAGCGTGGCAATCGGAAAGGAGTTTGCCAGACCAGCATGGGCAAGAACGAGGCGGACGGGGTTTGGCCGCTTTAACTCGAGCAAGGAGAGACGCGAAGTGGGCTTCATCTTCCGGAGACGCGAAATATAGAGATGTGGAGGGTACGGGGTGGGCCCCATGGCGTAAGAGCAGCTCAACGAGACCCCATTGTGCTGACGCGACCGCGAGAGACAACGGGGTAAAGCCGAATGCGCCGGCGGCCACGTCCGCATGTTGTTCGACAAGTAGCGTGGCGCTACGTACGGCACGGGAGATCTGGAGTTCAAACACCTCAACAGACTTTATCCCGGCTTCAAGCAGTGACAAGGGCAGCATCCCTACAAGGAACTCGATGCAGGCGAGATCAAGCATCTTGCTCATGCTGCATATGTACTCCAGCGCGAAGAAGAGAGGGGTCACCCCCTCGACGTCTTTAGCGTCGATAGTGATACCCATGCGGAGGGCTTCGTGCACCATGAGGATGTCACCGTCCCGGATCGCTGCATGTAATAGATTCTTCTCCTGACCGTCCTGAAAATGCTGCATGTTGTCCATAAGCAGCCCGAAATGATCCAAAGACATAGGCATGAGAAATTGAGAGAGCGTGTCATCCCTGCTCATCTCCATATCCACAGCCTCATGGATTTCGGAAACATATCCGAAGCGGAGTTCTTCGATCCCGAGGGAAGAGAAATAGGAAGTTACGAGGGAGGGTTCTGACTTGAGCTTGTCGACCAGGTCTTGGGGGAGGAAAGGATGGGCTTTGGCGGTGCGAGGCATGGTGGACGTAGGGAGCAAGAGTTGCTTGCGTGTCGTACAACAGAGCCAGAGCTCCTGGCCTCGATTGAAGCTCATTCTCTGTCAAGCGGCGTCCTTACGGGGCATACGATCCGGAACACGGTGATGCTGGCGCTGAATCAGGAATCAGAGAATCTCAGTAACTGTACCCAAAGTGATACATCACGAACCTACCGTGAGTGGCTTGCAGGGGACCAGATACGTACACTTTTATTTGCAACTGCTTCAATTAGACAGGCGTAGCCTTCCTATTTTGCAGAACAAGCGCTTCTCGCTCACTAACCTAGTAGTCCGCTCAAGGTAACTCGAGGTCTTTCGTGTAAGAACATCCGTAGGACGTATGCAGCCCTGTGACAGAGCCATATGCAGACGGCTCAGCTACGCAATAGTGCCCTATTCAGCCAGAGGGTCCATTGTCCAAGTCTGTTCACGGCACAAGACCGCCAAGTGCGTTAGTCTGGCCCATAGACATGCCTCCCATCACTTGCATGCCGGTCACAGAGAACTCCAGAGTATGCTGAGAGGGCAGCTGCTGCAGTCGATGAGACCTCTTCTTGCATTCCTGCTTATGGTACTGCCAGCTACCAACCTGGCATTCCTGGCTGCAGTAGAATACCTTCGAAATACGCGTGCGTGAGCTTCACCAAATACATGGAGTAGTTCTAGTCAGACATACCAGTTTGCAGCCACTGCAGCGCTTCATGGACTCAACGTCTCGCTTCTCGACGTGGTCGCATCCCTCGGCTTCGCAGTATCTGTAGAGCGGTCCGCCGTGCAAGCCAATCTTGGACTCTAGCTCGATGTTGAACCGCGAGCGCGGATCGCCTTCGGTCGCGATATACCTATCGACAGCTGTGTTCCACTCATTCATTCGTTGCTGTGCCTCGATTTTGCTCAGCTGACCCTCCCACGGCCTGATCGACGATTAACGTAGTAAGATGGAGAAAGCTCGCAATCGTACTCACCGTGCGAAGAAGTCCACAGAGTCCATCGCAAACATGAACGCCGGGTCCACATCGCCCTCCTTTCCCGACGCCCGCAACATCTCCCTCATCATCTCGCCCTTCCGCGTCTGCAACATGTCCGTCACTTCCTTCATCTCCTCCGAGTCCAGCCCCGCTAAGAGCTCCTTGCTCTGGCGCATGCCCGCTTCGAAGTGCGGCTTCAGCTCCGGCGCGAGCTCTGGCAGGCGTACCGTGCGCACCTGTACGGGCATGATCCACTTCTCCGTGGGGTCCCACCGCTCCTCGACGATGACGCCGTGCTTCCCGCAGCACGCACCGTACGTCCTGCGCTTGCCGCACCCGCAGAGGAAGTGCGCGGGGTAGAGCATATGGCGCCCGGCTGCATGGCACGCGGAGAGGGGCTCGCCCGAATAGCAGGGACATGGTTGGGCGGGGCGCGGGTGCGCGGCGGGCGTTTGGTTCAGTATTGAAGTGAGGCGCAGTCGGTCGGCGGAGGGGAGGGATCTGAGTGTGTCGGGGCGGGGACGGTGTGCGCCGTGGCGCAGCAGAAGCTCGACGAGGGTCCACTGCCCGGCCTCCGCGGCAAGCGTGAGCGGAGTGTACCCAAACGCCCCCGCGTTCACGTCCGCATGCTGCTCGACGAGCAAGGTCGCAATCTTCACCAGGCAGCTGATCCGCTTCCTCACGTACTCCGGCTCGAGCGCAGCCCGCGCCGACGGGGGGACGGTCGCGATGAACCCCGGCTGCGACGCGATCCGGAGCACGACGCCCATCGACTGCAGGTACTTCAGCGCGAGGGACAGCGGCGTCGCGCCGTTCTTGTCTGTGCGGTCGATAACGATGCCCATGCGCACGACCTCGTACGCCAGCGGCACGTCGCCGTCGTGCGCAGCGAGGTGCAGGAACGTCTTGTTGTCGCCCTCCCCAAACGTCTCCGCGCCCCTGAGCTGCTCTGGAATCCCCGGGATCAGCGTGTCGCTCGCTCTGTCGGCAGGGCGCACGACCTCAATCTCCATCGGCGTGCGGTCCTTCGAGAGCTTCAGCGCGCCATACCGGAATCTGTGGAAATCGGGCGAGAAGATCGTCGAGTCTGCAAACGGGATCGTCGGGTCCGCCTCGAACTGCGCGAGGAGGTCCAACGGCAGGCAGGGGTGGCTATCTGCTGGGGGCGGCATGGTGGTTATGAGAAGGGTAAGATGAGAGCGTTTTTCTGTATTGCGCGGTCTAGGGGCGGGTGGTGCATTCTGGCCGACGCCGCGGCTTCGAAGTTCGAACAGACAGCGCAAAAGCGCACATTGTTTGCGCATGTTTGATCTCGAGGCTCGCGCACTTCCTTTTCGGAGCGCGTTGATTGAACGTGCTGGCGACAGCGCCGGCGGCAGAAGACGCAGAAGCGGGCCCGAGGCAAACCGAGAGTACAATAGGACCCCCGACAACTGGCTGAGAAACCTGATCACAATCCGGACGAAATTTTGGATTTCGGGCCCCCCCATGCCTGATTTTGTCCGAACGTTTGGAGGGTCCGGCGGGCCTCAAGCCTAATGAAGGACCGGACGTTTAGCCATCCGGCGACCTCCATGCCTGATGCAATCCGGACGTGGTAGGGGTCTGGTCCCCTAGTCTAGGGTTTACGACAGACCACCTTTCAGCATCTAGTATCCTGCAAGATTTGCACGAAATCGAGTCTCTACACCCAAAATTGGGGCTTCAAGAGGCCGAATTTTGCGGTTTGGGCGAAAA
The DNA here is from genome assembly GCA_005298045.1 of Pleurotus ostreatoroseus. Taxonomy (NCBI): domain Eukaryota; kingdom Fungi; phylum Basidiomycota; class Agaricomycetes; order Agaricales; family Pleurotaceae; genus Pleurotus; species Pleurotus ostreatoroseus. The sequence goes on along the minus strand of SWBT01000363.1, from coordinate 27,415 downwards.
AAATATGGCCGGGCCGCCGCAGGAAGCCTGATTTTAGTCCGAACGCTGGGGGGCTGCAGGCCCCCCAGCCTGATTTTATCCGGACGTAGAAGCCTAAAATTGGAAATTTTTGACCGGACGTTTTGACCAGGTCTTCACGAAAATGTGATCAGGGTTCCCGGCCAATTGTCAGGGGTCCTAGTACAATCCACAAGTGTTTGATAGGAACGGTTGTCATATCCATTCAACCGCTTTCGGAATTCGCTGTAGCGCAGTACAGTAATTGACGCCTCCTTGAGCCACCCCCCATTCCTTGATCCACCCCCGTCCTGAGCTCTCCCCGTGTCCCTAAAATTTTTGATAAAATTCGTGAACATGAGTTGAATACATATCAAGCCATATATAAGATACTGAGCGATTGCATTCCATTTTGGCGAAACAAAAAATCCGCGAAGGCTCATTTCTGGTACTTCCAAATTCACTGGCTAGCTTCCTTGATTTTTCACCCATGCTGTAGCCATCCCAAGTGGCCTTAAATTCACTATAATGCATAACTATCATACAGAAGTGTAATACAACAAAATTTGAGTTGAAAAATGCTGTAATACTTGCAGGAGGCGAGTCTCAACGCTGTGAAGCCTGCAGCCGCGGTGGCTCAGCGCGGGGATTTTGGGCGCTAAGACAGTGATCTCTGCCTAATATGGCAGGTGGCTCAAGGATTGTCCAACGCGCATTTTGAGCTCTGGCTTCATTTTGCTTGTCGATTCGTATGTCCTTGCATTTTCCACACAGAAATATTCAAGCATATAATACTGAGCAATTGTGATATTTTGGTGCATTTTTTGGGGCAGAAAGTGCGATTGAGGTCGTGTCATACGCCGCCCAAATTTGGGTGGCTCAACGAGCGGTCAATTACTGTACACGCAAGCTATACGTACACAGACGAGCTCCCGGCATGTCCTCAGTCTGCGATACCCGAAGTTCGAGACAAAAAATGAAGCATGTTCTCTTCAAGAAGCAGGGGAAATCCAGAACGAAGGACCCTAGAGCCGAATACCTGATATGGGGATGCATCAAAAATATTGATCGCAGGATGCGAAGAGAGCGTTACGCAAAACGAAGACGTTCGACAGCTTCATCAGGAGTACCAAACTCTCCGGAGTCAATGATGTCGCCAACGCATGCTTGGAGGCCAGCTGCCAACTCCTCCAACGTTCGTTGAGAGCGCAAGACCTGGGCGCGATGATCATTGGAACTACACTCCATTTTGTGCGTCTTCCAATGTTTCTTCTGACATTCTGAGCTACAGTAGAGCGTCTATCACAGAGTCAGAAGAGACGAGCGACAGCTTGGGATGTGACAGCACATACCAGCTGACATTTGCTGCAACGCCTCAGGGTTTCGACGTCCTTGCTCTGGATCTTTGAACACCCTCTCGATTCGCAGTGTTTGTAAAGGGGTTCCCCGTGCGAGTCGATCTTAGCCTCTACCTCAATATCGAAAGTTGACCGCGTATCAGAAGATTCCTTGATATACGCGTCGATGGCTGCGTTCCACTCATCCATACGCTTCCGTCCTTCGATACTGCTGACCTTAGTTTTCCAAGGGCTGAAGTCCAAAGGTTAGAACAAGCAGAAAGCTCTGAAGTTGACCCGTGCTTACATCGCGAAAAAGTCTGTTTTATCCAGTGCATACCAATAGGCTGGATCGACGTCCTTGCCTCTTCCGGCCAATTCCAAAGTCGTGCGTAAGCAGCGGCGCGTTTTACCGTGCCATGCAATCATGGACTCGGCCATCCGCTTGGGATCAGAGGCTTCGTAGATCCTCTTCGTGACATCCCAACCAGCCATGAAACTCTGCTGAAGCTCTGGAATGATCAGCGGCGAAGGCGTCGCCACTGCCTGGGACCGGATAATCCTAGCAGTCTTTTCGTCCCACTTTTCCTCGATGACGATGCCTCGTTTTTTGCAACAACTGCCGTACGTCTTTTTCTTTTCGCAGGTGCAGAGGAAGTTTTCCGGGTAAGGTAGCTTCGATGGCATGTGGCATTCGGAAAGGAGCTTTCCAGACCAACACGGACAAGGACGCGGTGGACGGGGGTGGACGGCTTGGGCTTTCGTGAGGAGAGACGCGTAGCGCTCTTTGTTGGGCTGCGATGCGAGCTGCAAAGACGTAGGGGGTACGGGATGGGCTCCGTGGTGTAATAATAGACGCACTAGACCCCATTTCCCAGCCATAACGGCGAGGCCTATAGGTGTCAGACCGAATGCACCAGCATTGACATCTGCATGTTGTAGAATAAGGAGGACGACGATGCGTCCGATGCGATCCACAAGTTCAGAGACAGTGTTAGGACGTGTGAGAAATTGAAAGGATAGGATGCAGTTCTTCAGGGATGGATCGCCCATGAAATGTATGAATTCCAAGGCGAAGAAAAGCGGTGTGACCCCCTCCGAATCCCTGGCGTCAATAGTGGTACCCAGGCGAAGGCTTTCGTACACCATCAGCACGTCGGTATTCATGATCGCAGTATACAAGATAGTCTTGCGGTCACCGCGACGAAAGTGTCGCAAGTTGTCCGCGAGCTGTTGAGCCTGCTCTGTAGACGCAGACACGTCATCAAACATAGACACGTTCCTGACGCTCTCTATGTCTGTCTCATAGGGATTCATCGGAAGCTTGACAACGTCGTGTCTGAATGTATCAAGATAAGAGTCGAAAATCATCGAGTCCAGGGATGCGAGGAGGGGGTCCGATTTTAATTTGTCAATGAGATCTTGCGGAAGGCATGGGTGGGCCTGGCGAGACTTGGCGGCAGACGACATGGTGGAGGTTGGGGAGAAAGGTCGTTTACGCGTCCTTTCGACCAAGTGAAGCTTTTAACCTCGACGCAACTTCGTTTGCTGTCAAACGACACCCATATGCGGCACCTGCCTATTTCGCCGAACAAGCGCCTCGTGTCCCTCGACCCGACCTCAAAAGCGTTTGAAGAAGCGACTAAATCATGTAACCTCTGTAGGACATGCGTAGCCCAGTCATGATCGCAGAGTGACATCCAGACAAATCACTCGCGAAACAGAGTCCCTTTGAGTCCGACGTTCGAATGCCCAAGACTGCGTTAAGGCACGAGGCCGCCAAGTCCGTTGGTCTGGTCCATGGACATGCCTCCCATCACTTGCATACCGGTCACCAAGAACTCTATGGTGTCTTGAGAGGGCAGTTGCTGCAGTCGATGGGACTTCTTCTTGCATTCCTGTTTATGGGTCTGCCAGCTACCCGCCTGGCACGCCTGGCTGCAGTAGAATATCTTACGAGATACAGTACAAGCGCGTGAGCTTCACCAGATACAGCGAGTGATTCTAGTCAGACGTACTAGTTTGCAGCTACCGCAGCGCTTCATGGACTCGACGTCCCGCTTCTCGACGTGGTTGCACTCCTCGGCTTCGCAATACCTATAGAGAGGTCCGCCGTGTATGCCAATTTTGGCCTCCAGCTCGATATCGAAGCGCGAGCGCGGATCGCCTCTGGTCGCGATGTACTTATCGACAGCTGTATTCCACTCGTTCATCCGCTTCTGGGCCTCGACCTTACTTAGCTGGCCCTCCCACGGCCTGATCAATGGTCAGCGGAGTCAAATGGCGCACTCACAACCGCACTTACCGCGAAAAGAAATCCACAGAGTCCATCGCAAACATGAACGCCGGGTCCACATCATCCTCCTTCCCTATCGCTCTCAGCATCCCCATCATCATCTCGCCCTTCTTCGCCTGGAACGTATCGACGACCTCCTTCATCTTCCCCGCATCCAGCCCCGCCAAGAACGCCTCGTTCTGGCGTATCCCCGCGTCGAAGTGCGGCTTCAGCTCCGGCGCGACCTCCGGCAGGAGCAGCTTGCGCACTTGCAAGGGCATGATCCACTTGTCTTTAGGGTCCCACCGTTCCTCGACGACGATACCGCGTTTCCCGCAGCACGCGCCGTACGTCCTGCGCTTGCCGCACCCGCAGAGGAAGTGGTCCGGGTAGGGCAATCCTCGGCCCGCGGCGTGGCAAGCGGAGAGGAGCTTGCCTGAGTAGCAGGGGCACGGCTGCGCGGGGCGCGGGTGCGCGGCGGGCGTTTTGTTCAGGATGGAGGTGAAGCGGAGGCGGTCGGCGGAGGGCAGAGACCTAAGCGTGTCGGGGCGGGGGCGGCGTGCGCCGTGGCGCAGCAGGAGTTCGACGAGGGCCCACTGCCCGGCCTCCGCGGCGAGCGTGAGCGGGGTGTACCCAAACGCCCCCGCGTTCACGTCCGCATGCTGCTCGACGAGCAAGGTCGCGATCTTCACCAGGCAGCTGATCCGCTTCCTCACGTACTCCGGCTCGAGCGCAGCCCGCGCCGACGGGGGGACGGTCGCGATGAACCCCGGCTGCGACGCGATCCGGAGCACGACGCCCATCGACTGCAGATACTTCAGCGCGAGGAACAGCGGCGTCGCGCCGTTCTTGTCCTTGCGGTCGATGATGATGCCCATGCGCACGACCTCGTGTGCCAGCAGCACGTCGCCGTCGCGCGCAGCGAGGTGCAGGAACGTCTTGTTGTCCCCCTCCCCAAACGTCTCCGCGCCCCTGAGCTGCTCCGGGATCCCCGGGATCAGCGTATCGCTCATCCGCATCTGGCTGTCGGCAGGGCGCACGACCTCAATCTCCATCGGCGTGCGGTCCTTCGAGAGCTTCAGCGCGCCATAACGGAACCTGTGGAACTCGGGCGAGAAGATCGCCGAGTCTGCAAACGGGATCGTCGGGTCCGCTTCGAACTGCGCGAGGAGGTCCAGCGGCAGGCAGGGGTGGCTATCCGTTGGGGGCGGCATGGTGGCGTATAGGAAGGTTCAGATAAGAGCGTTTTTCTGTGTCGCACGGTCTAGGGGCGGGTGGTGCATTCTGGCCGACGCCGCGGCTTCGAACGACCAGCGCAAAAGCGCACGTTGTTTGCGCATGTTTGATCTCGAGGCTCGCGCACTTCCTTTTCGGGGCGCGTTGATCGAACGTGCTGGCGACAGCGCCGGCGGCAGAAGACGCAGAAGCGGGCCCGAGGACAGAGATCGCGTTGGGGGAACAGAACTGCCGCCGTATCAGCTCTCGAATCATGGATGTGAAGAAACCAGAATTTTTAGAAGCCGACAGCCGGTCTAGCGTCGCACGTCCGAGAGCGGGTTCCGATAGCACATGTACATCAACAAGTACAAGATAGCACGTACAACATTGCGAAGCCACATTTCAATCCAAGTCTGCATTCCGGGATATTCTTTGTTCTGTTCTGTTCTGAGGAGCTCTGAGGCGGGATCTGCGTGCGAGTCTTACTATGTAATTCAGCTGCGAGTCGATAACGTGGGTTGGAGTAAAGCGGTGCCACAAACACGAAGGGAATCTCGGGTCTCATCATGAAGGTCGTTGCGAGTACGAGAGGGTTGCGTGAACAGCGGAAGAAGGGGAAAGAGAAAGAACAAAACCAATAAGTTACGGAACGCGACGACGACGAAGCCACCCAAACCCGCTATCCACCTACCCTCATTAAATCGTCGCCCCCAAAGCCTCACCTCACGAAAGGGAAACATCACCCAACCCTCGCACTCACGACCCCGTAAACATCTGCGACATCGTCCGCCTCCCCTCGTCCGGCCGCTCGCCCTCGAGGTCCGACCGCCGCCGCTTGCGCCCCTGCAGCAGCAGCGCCGGCGGCAGGCTGAAGTAGTGGTCCACGCTCGGCCGGCGCGAGATCGTCGGGTGCGGCGGCTGGTACGGCGGGAGCGGCGACAGGCCGGGCCCCGCCTGCGCGTGTGCGTGCGCGTGCGACGGGCTCGTCGGGTTCGAGTGCACGAGCGCGTCGAGCGACATCGACCCGCTCGCGGGCTTCGTCTCCTTGTTCCCGATGATCCACGAGGCCTTCTTGTACTGCAGACGCGGACAAAGGCGCGAACGCCGATCAGTCTCTTATACGAGTACAGGAGAAGGAGAAGGGGAGGAAGGGGGGCGAAGGGAGGGACAAGGACGCACCGTCTCGAGCTCAGGCTTCCCCCGCCACCGTGCGACCGCCTCGCAGAACCTGCAGGCGGCACGCTCTACCGCCTCCGCCGGGTATTGCCACGCCAGGTCTTCCATGTGCGTCGCCACGTCCGGCGTATTCTGCGGCACGTCATAGAACTACCCCAATCGTCAGCTATAAGAACCGTAACTAGCCATCCAAGACGCGGACGTACCCTCGCCAACCGCTCCGTCATCTCGGTCTCGTACTCCTGCTCCGCACCCTCTGTGCGCCGCCCCGGGAAGCCACCCCGCGCAGGGTTCACCTCCCGCAGCGACGGGAACAGGATCTTCACCGCGTCCTCGAGACTCGGCAGGTCGTCCGGGTCGAACTCCTCGAACTCCTCTCTTTCCTTCCCCTTCCCGCCCCCAGAGCCGGCGCCCCCGCTCCGCGGCGGGCCCTTGTCGCCAATCGCCGACATACTTGTCGTCCGCGGCGGGAGCCCAAGTCCAACACATAGCAGGATCTCGAGCGGCTCGATGCCCCGCCACCCGCCGGTCATGTACCCCTCGAGCACCGTGCGCGTGAGGAGCCCCGCGAGGAGGAAGTACCACGGGCGCGTCGGGCGCAGCGCGTTCGCATGCAGGTCCAAGGTCGAGACCTGCCGGTCGCGCTGCGGCGGGCCCATCCGCGGCGTCAGCAGCGGCGACAGCGTCGGCGGGGCATTCGCGGGGCCCGCCGACGAGCCCGCGCGTTCGCGCTCGCTGTCGACGCTCCCGCCGTCCTCCGTCGCCTCGCGCCCGAGCTCGATCGCGACCAGCGCGCTCAGCCGTAGGAAGCGCACGATGAGCTCCGCGAGCTTCGTGTTCGCCATGTGCTCGTCCTTGCCGTGCGACGGGAAGGACGGGCGGCGCAGGACGGTGCCCGGCGCGCCGGGGCGCGCGAGCCCCGAGCCGATCCCGCTGCCCTCCTGCCAGCCGGTGACGCCGCCGCCGAGGCCGAAGACGTTGCCGCCGTGCAGCGAGTTGTTGTCGCTGGGGCTGCTGCCGGCGGTGGACGCCGCGCGGTGGGAGTTCGCCCTGCTCTTCTTCTCACCCGCGGGACGGGCCGCGACTTTGGCTTCGACGCAAATTTCGCACCCCATGAGCAGGTGGCGGGGACATCGCAATGCGGGCGGGGAGTTCTGTGAGTCTGGATCTGCGCCGATGTTGTATAGGGACTTAATATAGTCGTTCGGAACAGGTTTCCGAGGATAGGGTGTGCTGCGTGGTAAGGAGACGGGGATGAGAGGCACCACGACTGGGGGCAGCGATGGTGGTGGGAGAGAATGATGGTCAGAGTGATAATGCCGCGTTGGAGGTGAAGGAGCACGTCTGGCAAAGACATCGTTGATAACGGTACCGAGGGCGAGGCGTAGGCGCACGCCATTAGGAAGGGTGTGTTCATGGGGCACGGACGGTCGGGTTGCCCCTTGTGGGTTGAGCATGGGTGATGTCGGAGGCTCGTGAGGGTCTTCTGGATGGCTTGGAGGCAGAGCTGGGGGCTGCTCGAGCATGGAGGTGATCACCTTTTCGACGCTTTCCGCCCTCTGCCTGAGATTCCGGGCGAGCGCGAGGTCCTGATTGTCCAGCCGTTCGTCCTCGTCCTCTTCGTGTGTGTGGCCCGGGCCACCCGCGCGTGCGGTGAGCGAGACGATGTCCTCGCCCTCGCTGTAGACGTCGTCCTCCTCGTCGTAGTTCTCCGGCCGCTCGCGGTGCGCGAAGTTGGCCGTATGCGCGCCCCCTGTGCGATCAGCCATCCCGAGTTCAGCCCGTGCCTGCGCGAAGCGTGTGCGGGCGTGGACCCAGAGCATGTGGTCGATGATGAGCGTGCGCGTGGACTTTTCGCGCGGCGGGATGGTGTGGAGGTGGTGGGCATGCTTGTGCGCAGGCGGCCTGAACGGTGTGTGAGGCCCTATTGGTATGCCGCCCTGGAAGGGCTGTGAGTGGTGGTTTGGGAGAAAGAGAGGGCGGGCAGCGAGGGGAGAATTGGGTATCTGGCGGGCATAGTTGCTGCTGCTGGGGTCAGCAACGAGGTATCCAGCGGCGGACATGGTCGTCGCAGAGTAAAGAGGCCGTGGTACATGCTGAGGAGAGTGCGCCTCGACCTTGGTCGGCTGCTGCCTCTGCCAGCGCTCCGGCTCCTTCCACATGGACATTCGCGAGTGTTTGTACTTTGGCCTGAAACTCGAAAGCAGAGATGCGAGAGAGATGCGGGAAAGGCTGGTCGGTGCGGCGGTGACTGCTGGGCACCGCTTTGCTGCTTTGACGAGGGCTTAAGACGTGCGCACCCCGGGTAGGACCTGGCAGCACACGAGACTGCGCGCTGTGCCCCGTCATCGACCAAAAAAGCCCGCGGCGCCGTCTAGCATCGTCGCGACCCGCTGGGAAAAAAGACATGTTGCTGCAGAAAATGTCGCTGCTACTGCTGGGGACGTGTCGTGTCGTGTCGGTCGTGCGTGATATTCGAGTGCGCATCACCGTGTCCGGTGACAATGATCGACGGCGAGTCGAGATCTGGTCTGCAGCGTTGCAGCCCCGTGATATACCCTCGCCGCCGGCATTCTAACGCAAAGAGCAGGTGCTGGTCGACGTCGACGACGAGCACACGACGATGAGCACGCCCCTTATCGCGTTCGAGTCGCCATGTGCTCGAGGCCTCCGCCGTCTCCAATAGGGCTCTCGTGTTCTGTAAGCCGGCGGGCTGCCCAGGTGCGAAAAACATGCCGATACAGGCTCATGCGCTGACGACATTGACCATGCACGCGTTTTCTCCGTGCATGACATCCCCGCGGACAGCAACTCAGTCTCCGCCAGTGCCGCCCACGAACAATGAACTCAGGTCGGGTCTCGGTCCTCTCTTTGTTCGTACGAGGGAAAAGTGCCACTCCCTGTCTCTCACTGGACCTTATAAGAACTCCAAGAAGCCCCCCGTATTATGCTCAACCGGAGACTGAGATAGAACATCGAGGGTGATGGGGAGTCAAGTCGTCCCGTCCTTTCGATGCTCTCCCCCAACTCTCCCCGGCCTTCTGCACGCCGCGTCGTGCTTCGCCTGCATCGTGGAAAGCAGAGCTTTCTACGTTGTAAGCGTAGCATACCGTGGCATACTGCTCTTATACCCGCAAATCGCCTCCCCGTCATCAGAAGCCTGTAAATCCACCCTGTCAAACGGCGATCCTCCTGCACATCCTCTCGCGCGCTGAAGAACGTCTTCTCGTAGCGCCGCATCGTTGTCTTTGCAAAGCGGTGAGCCCTCTGTCATATTTGCTTCTAGCTAACTCCTGCTTCTAGTTCGTCTCGCCGCTTGCCAGGACTAGCAAACGACGGTCTTGCTCGATCTTTATGATTATTATAACAGACTCGGACGCGCCCCTCCCACTCAGCTTGCAGCACCTATCACGAGCCCATCTCGCCACCCTGCACCGCTTGCACCGCTATCAGGCCCCCTACCCTATTCGACACGGTCCAAAGCGACTCGATTCGCCGCTCGCCCGCGTTTACGCTTCCAGAAATGTGGCGCACATGAGGAAGAAGCACCCTGTTCGGTTGCGCCGTGCACGCCCGCCTCGTGCGTATACGTACGCACACTCGGAGCATGATCAATGAACGATCATCTCCGTATGCGCGTGTGTAGCGTGCACGACGTGTATAAGTACGGTGTGCCCACCGTGCCTCTGCGAGCTGCTTTTCCGCTTGCTCACCTCTCAGGCAACGTTCTTGTGCGGCCGTGTACAGTGGACTCGATGAATACGAATACAAAGACGGACATGGAGAGCGGCATTCGACTTGTGCAGTCCCCTGTGCAGACTCGGGAGGCCCTCATTGCGTTGAGTCTCGTACAATTTTGTTTCGATGCACTCGCTCAGTCTCGGATTCTTGCAGGGTGATGGGCCCCACCGGCGTCGGGAAGACCACCGTACGCCCGCCTTCCTTTGTCCCAAACCTACCCCGCCACTGACCCTTCCCTCCCCCTCATTGTCCCGCCCCTTTCGCCACGGACCACGGCTCGCCAGTTCATCAACGTCGCGAGCAACTCCAGCCTGCGCGTGAGCGACGGCCTCATGTCGTGCACGAGCACCATCGAGCACGCGCGCCCGTTCCAGCTCGACGGCTGGACCGTCACGCTCGTCGACACGCCCGGGTTCGACGACACGACGAAGAGCGACGCGGACGTCCTCGGCGTCGTCACGGAGTATCTCGCCACGCAGTACGTCCCCCCCTCCTCCAGCTTTCCCCCTCCCGTCTCCCGTCCCCCGCTTTCCCACTCACTCTCACCTTCATCCCCACGCCTCCTAGATACCGCCACGCCCGCCCCCTGCACGGTGCGCTCTACCTACACCGCATCACCGACAACCGCCTCTCCGGCGCCGCCTCGCGCGCCCTGCGCGCCTTCCACGCGCTCTGCGGCCCGCTCTTCCTCCCGCACACCGCGCTCGCCACCACGATGTGGGCGCGCGCCGACCCCGCCGCGGGCGCCGCGCGCGAGGCCGAGCTCCGCGCGCACGCGGGCGAGATGCGGCTGCTGCGGGCGGACGGCACGAGGGAGGGCGCGCACGCGGTGGTGCGCGCGGTGCTCGCGTCGTACCCCCCGCCGAGCCAGGTCCCTGAGGTGAGGGGGGCGCCGCGGCCCCCGCCCATGCGCATCCAGCAGGAGCTCGTCGACGAGCGCCTCCCGCTCGCGCAAACCGCCGCCGGCGCGGCTTTGCTGGCCGCGCTCGCGGCGCAGGCCCAAGCCCACGCGCGCGAGGCGCAGGAGCTCGAGGCGGAGTACGCGGACGCGGTGCGCCGGAAGGACGAGGAGACGCGGGAGGAGCTCGAGGAGGCGCGGGCGAGGCTAGAGGCGGAGCGGGCGAAGCTGGAGGGGGAGAGGAGAAGGCTGGTGGAGATGAGGGTGGCGGAAGAGGAGGACGAGGACGATGCGCCGATGCAGGGACAAGGGCAAGGGCAGGGGATGGGGACGGGGATGAGGCAAGAGCAGGAGAGAGAGATGGCGATGGGGATGTGGGGGGTGGGGATGGCGCCGAGGAACGGGCAGGTCGACCCCCACGCCCCCGCGAACGCGGACCTCGACCTCGAACTCAGAGGACCAGCAGACGAGCGCGGCAAGCTCCTCCCCTCCATCCCCGGCGCCATGCCCGAGGACGACCCTACAGAGGGTCACGGCACCAACACGTCCGGCCTCAACGGTCCCGACTCAAAGGAAACAGGCAGCCCGAAGACGAACGCGCCGTCGTTCCTGGCGCGCTTGAGACACGGTGAGGACACCCTCGCCGTCTTATTCGCTGTGCTACTAAGATTGATTTTCACGGGAATAGCGTTGAGTGCGGGCCGCCTCTTCGGGTGGCTGGGGTGCTTCGGGCGGGGCGCGCCCGAGCCTGCGCACGACCCCGCGGAACGCAGTCGTGAGATTGAGTAGAGAAGGTGGACATATCTCAGGGATAAGGACTGGAAGAATGGCCTGGTCGCCACGGATTCCGTCGACGGATCCGGAGGCATCGGGCCTTGGACGTCGTAGGTATCATACCGTACATATCCCTAGTAGCAGCAGCCGTTACAGTCAGTGTGGTGTAAGGGCTATATGTACAACGAGCGCGTCGTCGCTCGATTACTTCGTTTATGTATTAGCTATGGTAGGCCTATGATACATCGAAGAAAAGAGAAAAAGTTTGAAAGAACCTCAGACGAGACAAGCAGGCAAAGAAACAAGAAAAGACGAAAGGTGAGAGATAAAGGATCAGGGATAGATCGCGAGACTAGAGACTGGAAGCCAAAAGCTCAGAGCAAGCGCAAACGAACGGGCACGTCAAAAAAGCTTGAGATGGAGACGAAGATCGAATATCGAATATCGAGCATCGAAGATGGGAAACATCAAGGCTACATACAGACTGAAGCAAACCACGTCGCACTATATTCCACCGGGCAAGTCCTGTTGATACACCGGACCTTGAACTTCGGATATAGCAATAGATAAGCATTTGCAGGGAAGGGGAATAGGAATAGGAATAGGAAGGAGGGGACAGGAGGCGTGAATGGGGCGAATAAGGAGGGTGCGGTTGGGGATTGATGACTGGGATGGGAAGCCGGGGCTTTGAGGTGTGAAGCACGGCCGTCCGTGCGTCCGCGGACCAGCTGCATACATGGCCCAGTAAATATCCTGGGCCGTGCAATAGCTGGGCGTAGGGCACGGGATCGAATTGTGGGCGAATTGAAATTGGGGTAGGGGCTGGGACAGGGATAGGACGCGGCGGCGTGAGCGTGTCGTGTGGTGGACATTGGTATTGACATTGCGCGTTCGTGTGCGGGATGCGGGACGCGCGGCAGGTGGTCCATTAAATACGTTGTGCGACCGTGGGCGAGAAAGCGGGAGAGTCCGAACGAGGCCGAGGCAGCGGGTGCGATGAGGATGCGGATACTGATGCTACACGAAAATGCGGCGTTATACAGGATGAGGACGAGGCTTTCCAAACGACCAGACGAGGGATACCAGACATGTTACCGTTAAATTGTGAGGCGTGGACCATAGACCGCGGGGTGAGGACCGACGCCGAAGCGCGCGGCGCCCTCACACCTGGCTCTTCACCAGGTCTATCCCCGCGCCGAGGCTGCTCCCGGGCACCGCAACCACGCCGCCCTGCACGTCACCCCCGGGCATCGCATGGTGCTCCTCAAACAACCGGCGCCCGACGTCCGCGCGCAGGGTCGTCTGCTTCGCCGGGCCCGGCGCCGCAGGCGACGGCGAGACGTTGATGTACTCCGCGATGTTGAACGCGCTGTTCGGCGTGGGCGGCGCGGCGAACTTCATGTCGCCCGGCGCGGGCAGCGACCGCGGCCGCTCGAACACCTCGGCGCGCTGGCGCGGCGCGGGCGTCGGCGACGTCGGCGCGGGCAGCAGCCGGTGCACGACGCGTTCGGCGGGTGCGGGCTGCGCGGTGACGGCGATGGGGACGGGCGGCGCAGCCTGAACCAGTGTCACGTCCTGCATCGACCCGCCTGCCCTGTTGTGGTTAGGGTTGAGCAGCGACGATGTGGCGGGGGCCCCGGTGATGCGGTCCTGGCTCCCGGCGCCGCCGGCGTCGCTGCCGGGCTCCGTGGTGACAGAGGTGAAGCTGCCCGACGCCTCGCGCCGCAGCGGCCGCGGGCTCTTGTCCTCGCCGCCCTGGCTCTGGCCGAACAGCACGCGCCCCTTGAGGCCGCCGCTGCCCGTCAGGCTGCGCAGTGCCGCGGGCTCCTTCGACGCGGGCCGCACGGGCGACGGCGACGTCGCGAGGAAGAGCATCAGATCCGCCGCCTCGGTGTCGCTCGGCGGGACGGGCGTCGTCGTGCCCTGCAGCCGCGTCGCCGTGCTCATCTGGCCCTTCGGCGTCGTGCTCCCGCTGAAATGCAGGCTGCCCTGGTGCGGGAGGCTCTGCGTGCGCATGTGCCCGCGCTGGGGCGTACTGGCGCGTGGGAAAGACGCCGGGAGCGTGAACGAGGGCTCGCCCGACGGCGCCTGGGACGTGGGCGCGGTGCTCCGCGTCGAGCTCTGCACGAACTGCACCGAGTACATCGAGCCGCCGTCCGAGCCCGCGGACAGGCTCGAGCGCGGCGACGACGCGGTCGCGGACTTTGAGGGGTGCGAGTGCAGCAGTGACGTCAGCGTCGCGGCCGCCTTCATGTCGACGTCCTCGTCCGCGAAGCCCTCGGAGTCGAGCGTGCTCTGCGGCGTGACACGGTGGCGGGACGATGTCGCATGGCGTGGGGACGCCTTGCGCTTCCCCTTGTCCTCTTTCCGCCCCTTCGTCTTCGCTTGGGCGCTATGTGCCGCGCGACTGCCCTTCCCGGTCTTGCGGGACGGGGTGCTCGGCCGGGCCTTCTGCGACGGCGTCAGCGGCGGGTCCTGCGGGTTGTGGATCGTGCGCGCGCGTTTCGACGGCGGTGGCTGCAGCAACGAGGCGTACAGACTCTGTGTGGCCGACGCCGTGACAGACGGTGGCGCCATAGCGCCCTTCCGCGGCGTCCGGGACGGGGTGGCGGTCCCCACGGCGCCGTTGCCCTGCGTCGCGGGGTTATTGTAGTGGTTACTTGGCACTTTGGCGGACAGCACTTTCGCTGAGGTGGCATGGCTCAAGGCCTGCGCCTCGAGATCGGGCAGCGTATTGCGGGTGAGATTGTTGGCAGCCTTAAAGGAGGCGTACGCCAGGCGCGTGCGCAGGCCGCGAGCGAGCTGTCGACGGGGGAACAGGGGTACAGTCAGCACACGGTCGATGTACACGTGAAAATCACAGAAAAATAAGGGGCCGCGAGGGGGAAACGCGAGGACGAGGGCGGACCTGATGGGTCGCGCGGATGTGCACGGCCGCATCAGAGGGCGCGTAGCAGGCTGCGGGCCCCTCTCGTGCGGAAAGCGTCGCCAACCCACCTGCGAGAGCTCCGCGCTGGCCAAAAACTTCTGTATTGCCTGTTGTCTTTCTTCCTTGTCGTCATTTGGGTCCTGTTTAGAGACAGAGGCGGAAGGGGGGACGACAACAGCGGCCTGGAGATACATGGGGCGAGGCGAGGGTGTGGTGGTGGACGACGACGGGGTCGCCATGCGTGGGGGCGCGATGTGAGCTGGGTTGATTGTGTGCGACGGTGGGGACGGTGAGCTGGAGGGGTAGCGAGAGGGCTGGGGGGCGCACTGCGCGGAGGGGAAGCAAGACAGTCGACGTTGGCAGAGAAAGCGCGGGGCAAACGCGCCCTGGGACGCGACCGCGACCCGATGCGTTACGTAAGCGTGTGCACGCCGCTTAACCGCTTTGCCGTGCCTGGCGCACGCACGCAGAAAAATAATTAAATTCGTCGCCTCTGCCTCGAATTTTCGCGCTGCAGGCCCTTCACCCAGCACACGCCGTGCTGGTGTGTCTCTGTGCACGAATAGCGAGGCAGAGATGGGCCCGATATGGCGTGTGCAGCAGTCGGATCAACGTGGCTCGCAGCGCCTGCCACACACGGCTCGTTTTGCCGCCAGCCCGCGCGGAAGCAAACTGGCTCGCCCCGACGCTGGTCCGCCGCCCCCGGACGCTGGCCTCCAACCGTCCACCGCCGTCCACCGCCGTCCACGCTCGCCCACCAGCGCACACGGGGATACACGTCTGAACGCGTCCAGCTTGTCCCCAGCCCTCGGTCGCTGCGTAGTGACGCGCTCCATCCTTTGGGAAAGAAGCCCCCGGTGGACGCTTGATAGCATCATGGCCCGTGTGTCAGCCGCACGACGTGTGGGCACGCCCTGCGTCAGCGACACCGGCCGCTGACGGTGGACGAGGGTTTCGCCGTTCTAGACAGCGATGCCTACCCAGAGCACGCCTCCCAATACGAATGCCGGTCTAGACTCCGGTCCTCAAAGCGTCCGTCTGTGAAAGGTCCTTAATCCCATAAAATACAGTTCTAGTCTACAACGGTAGGGTATTCCAGAGCGCGAAAACGTGAAGCTACGTGAGACAGCTACTCCTTCATCACAATGTCCTCCTTCACCTCCTTGGCCATGTCGCTCTCGGACGTGCTGCCTGTCTCCGCCTGCGCCTTGAGCACCTCGACCGGCGCCGCGCGCCGCTGCCCAATGAAGATCCTCCCCCCCGGCGCGTCTTGTATCGCACGCAACACCACGTCCTGCTCGAACAAGTACCGGATGTCCTCGAGCGCGTAGCCCTTCGTCTCCGGCAGGAAGAAGTACGTCCACAGCGCCATGAGCAGGCAGAAGACGCCGAACGTGAGGAACGTGCCGTACGTGATGTTGTTCAGCATGATCGGCGTCAGCTTCGACACCGTGAACGAGAACAGCCAGTTCACGCCGACCGCGACCGCGAGCGTCGCCGTGCGGACGTGGTTCGGCGCGATCTCCGCCGCGACGACCCACGGCAGCGGCCCCCACCCGACGCAGTAGAACACGGCGTAGAGGTACACGGCGACGATGGACACGTAGGACGCGGGGACGACGGTGGACTGTGGGTGGATACCGGAGAAGCCGCCGATCCACAGCATCATGAGGCCCTGTCCAAGCCCACCAATGATGAGGCACCGCTTCCGCCCAAGGCCCTCCACCGCGAACGCGAGCACCAGCGCGACCGCGATCGTCTTCACGACGCCGTACACGCCCGTCGCGAGCAGGCCCGACGTCGTGCCCGAGATGCCGAGCGTCGCGAAGATCTCGGGCGAGAAGTAGTTGATCGCGTTCGTGCCCGTCGCCTGCTGCCAGAACATGACGAGCGACGGGATGAAGCAGCGCAGCGCCGTCGTGCGCGACTCGCCCATCATCGCGAGCTGCCGCAGCAGCGGCGTCTTCTCCTTGCCCTCGAAGTCCGCCTTGATCTCGTCCAGGATCGCCGTCACGGCCGGGTCGTGCGGGTGTGTGCCGGAGACGGACGCGAGCGAGCGCGCCGCGCGGTCGTACTTGCCGTTCTCCACGAGGAAGCGCGGCGACTCGGGGTGGAAGGACATGAATACGATGAAGAGGACGCCCGGGACGAGCTGCACGATGAGCGGCATGCGCCACTGCATGTTGTCGGTGGGCGACATGTCCTTGCTCGCGCTGTAGTTGACCCAGACTGCGCGCTGTCAGCTGAAGAATGCAATGGAGTCAAGGAATGGACTCACAGCTCAGCATGATGCCGACGTTGTTCGCAAGCTGCACCATTCCAGT
The DNA here is from genome assembly GCA_005298045.1 of Pleurotus ostreatoroseus. Lineage (NCBI taxonomy): Eukaryota > Fungi > Basidiomycota > Agaricomycetes > Agaricales > Pleurotaceae > Pleurotus > Pleurotus ostreatoroseus. Next base: position 10,746 of record SWBT01000363.1, on the reverse strand, counting down.
GCACCGCCCCCGGATAGACTTGGGCACGCATTCCGAGACGTATGAAGGGACCAGCGCGGAGACCATCCCTACGCCCAGCCCCGCGAAGAAACGACTGAAATACAACACGCGCAGGGCGACCGTCGCGTTCGATCCGATGCCGACCAGACTCTGGATGAGACTTCCGATGAGGTAGATCACCCCCGACGCGATCAGCATGGGCTTGCGTCCGAACCTCCCGGACAGGTATCCTGTGAACAGCGCGCCGAAGCTGCGGTGCATCACGCGCATCAGTGTACTGCAAGTGTACTGACATCTCCAGATGGATGGAATGGACGTACAAGCATCCCCCCTGCAGAACCGATACAATGTTACCTGACAAGTTCGCCTGGGCGGACGAGCTCATCTCGGCCAGCCCGAAATAGGATCTGAACGAGGGGAGCGCGATGACGCCCCCGATGAGGCCGATGTCCCAGCCGTAGAAGATGGAGCCCATCGACGCGGACGCCGCGAGGGCGTACGCATGGCGGTAGCGCATGACCTCCTCGATCCGTTCTCTGAACGTCATGTTGCGTTTGCGCGAGCGTGCGTTCGTAGATCGTCAATCTGAGTCGCAAGGGGTATCTGAGCGTCCAAAGGGGGTCGACGGGTGCCGGAGCTGCAGATGCAAACGCAGATTGAGTTGCCCGCCGTTTAAGTACTGATGCGCCAGCTGCTCGACCCACCGTTGCACGGTACACAACGCGGCTCGCGATTAGGGGCTCGGTGCGGGGGAGGGGCAGCGGGTGATGGCTGATGGCTGCTAAGCGGCTGCCCCGCACCGCGCGTCCTGCGCTGGCGCCGCGCGGCAGCGTTTAGGAGCCTCCCTGGCGCACGCGATAAGGACGAATGCGCGTCGTCCGCGTGAGCAGCCGCGAAGACGGGGCGGTCAGCTGGCCCGCGGGGGGCAGAGGCGGCTTCGAGAATGTGACCGCGCGCGGGGGCCCTCGCCGGCCCGGGCCCGCCCGCGGTGCTGAATGGACGATCAGGCCGTGATCAGGCCAGGTACGGGGTGTGGGGATTTCAACTTTGAGGAATGTGGGGTACGCGTGAAGTGTTCAGCAGGAGGGAAGGAGGGAGGCAATGTTGAAATGGCCGGGATGCGCGGATCGTGGTCAGTGAGTCGGTGGGGAAGGGCGATATCATGTGCGATGCTCACTTGTACCAACGGCCAATGATTCTCTTTCCGCGGCCTTCCTCTCCGTGAAAACGAGAAAGCGTGCTCGAAAATGATCTTGCGCCTTCTTACATTCGAGGACGCAACGACGTCGACAAGAAGAGAGAGCATACCGACGTCATGGGATTGTTTAATTGTGGTCGGACCTTCGGAGGGATGGGTATTTCGGTTGGTCTTGTACAACTCGCGGTGGCGAACGTCAGCTGAAGCAAGAGCTCCGTGTCAGGCTCGTAGCACAAGGTCGTCGTCCCTCCGATGCTACACTAGTTCCGTATCACTGCGCTAGCATTGCGGGTATACTGGCGCTTTGCTGAATGCATCACGACGCTCAGTCTTGTAATTTTGAGCGAAGAGCCTGGTGTGATTGGACTGTGGTAAGCGAGAGAACGCTACGATCGTAGAAGCATAGATGTTGTTGAGAATAGATGGAACGAGGTATACGAAGCAGACAACGTTGAGAAGGGTCCTGCACGCGGAAGGGAGTTAAGAACAACGGAAACGACAGCTCACTCGGTCTGCGAGCCTAGACCGGCGTCCGATTAGATCATAGGGTTAGGTTTACAGTTGCCACATATATCTAGCCACATGGGAGATCGGCAAAGTGCCAGCGTGTCACTCGCTTTGCTTGTCTTCAACCATCTACCAAGCGGGAACAATGCACCTTGACCTCAGCCTCGCTTCCATCACCGGCTGCGTCTGACATCCAACAATGCGTTGTAGGTTATCGCTAGGATCAAAGTACGCTTCAGGCGTGAGACGTTCGCTCAGTATTCGCTGTTCAGCGACAGTTGACAACATCGCACGTAAAGTGAGTAATGCGCACTTACGCTCACTGAGGTCGATCGCGCTGACGTTTTCTTGGACAAGGCATGTTATTGTTTCTGTAGCTCTTTAACACCCAATATGATCCCGTTAGCCGTCATCACGAAGTGCTCATATGACTACCGGCGACACACTGCTCTGGCGTCTCGGATGCCCTATCACTCTTTGTTCCTTCCTTACTCACCTGGGGATGTGAAACCTCATCCAGACTCACAACGGCATCAGAAGTGGATTCCATGAGGTTTCTTCTTCGATTGACGTCGATTTCGTGAACGAGCCTGTTTACGTTCTCCCACCACAGTCGCGCTGTACCTTCGTCCACGCGAAATCCGGAATCGTGCGTCTTCTATCCGCTGCAGTGCTTTACTTACACATACAGACGCATGCGGCATCGATGAAGTAATGCGCCTACGCCCTCCTGCGATGGTTTTGGGTGGTTATCGGCCGGTCACCCGAGCAATAAGCATCCACGGTCCCACCCTTCGCAGCGTCATGCGGTGTGCATGAATTTTCAGCCAGCCCATCTCGAACCATCGCCGGTCATGGGGCTCCGCCCCTCTGCTCCAGCGCGGCTGGCTATTCATGCGTAAGTGGTCACAACGTATATTAGTCCTAGAGCACGCTCTCTGAGCGGCCGTTTCACTTATCGTCTAGCCTTCCATCCGAATTCCTTCATCTAGTCTGATATTCCAGGCACTAACTTTCAGTCGAGATCGCCTACATCCGCTCTCGGTGCTCTTTGCTTTTGCAGCCTTGAATCCGCTATTTAAGCTCCACAGTTCACTTGAAATCGCAGGCCTCGCCTCCGGATTCACACACCCACAGCTGTTACCCCATAGCCGACCCTCATACCGCTATGTCGTACAGGCCCGAATCCCAGGACTACTCTGCTGGTGCGTCAGACGTGTCTAAAGGGCGGTCTAAGGACTCCATCGTCCAAATGGAAGAGGTGGACGGCTCTGAAGATGGTGACGATCTTCCCATCGCCCATTACACTCGTTACCCAAACCGCTGGTCAAGGATCCGGTATGTCGTTCTAGGAAGTTCCCGTTCATGATACTCACAGTAGCCCCGTTGTCTCCGATCCACAGTGAAATCATCCGTGAACCCATGGCAGAATTCTTCGGCGTCTTGATCTTGATAGTTTTCGGCAACGGCGTGGACTGTCAAACCGTACTTTCGGCTAATACTGGTGTTGCTTCATCACCCAAAGGCGTAAGCTGTCTCCACCTCGCGCCCAATGCGTGTTTTTTGACGCTGATCCTTCAATGCAGGACTACACAGGATTGGCTTTCGGCTGGGCGTGTGGTAAATGAGATCTCCTCGATTGCGTTTCGGTATTAGCTCACAATCGACCTGTAGGCACAGCGTTGGGTGTGTGGGTGTCCGGCGGGATATCCGGAGGTCACATCAATCCCGCCGTGACCATCGCGCTCGCTACCTTCCGCAATTTCCCGTGGCGCAAAGTCCCGATCTACATTTTTGCGCAGGTCATGGGTGGCCTGTGCGGTGCGGGGCTCATTTACGCGGACTACATCCACGCGATCGACATCGTGGAGGGTGGACGACATATCAGGACGGTGCCCGGTACTGCCGGACTGTTCTCCACCTACGCGGTATGTCTTACACAGCTTGCATATTATTCGTGTGAGCGTGTAGAATGCTGACATATCGGCGGACGACAGCTCCCTTACATGACTCAAGTCTCTTCGTTCTTTGACGAGGTATTTGTTTCGGATTTCCACCCCGGCCCCAGATAGCTCATGCGCCCTGCAGTTCCTTGGCACCGCGATCCTGTTGATCATAGTATGTGCTGTTTCAGACCAACGAAACGGTCCTCCTCCACCTGGTCTTGTGCCCTTGGTACTGTGGATAACGGTACTCGGCATCGGTCTATCTCTGGGGATGCAGACAGGTTACGCCATCAACCCCGCCCGCGACCTCGGGCCCAGGCTGCTCACCTCGATGGTTGGCTATGGAGGGGCCGGTGAGTCGCCAGCACTTGTCTTTAGATAGCTGATACTAACATATATCGCTCTTAGTCTTCTCTTTCAGGAAGTAAGTCTGTTTCTCTTAGTATCGTCAGGACCTAGTCTCATACTACGGTGCGCAGTCAATACTGGTTGTGGGCACCAGTCATCGCAACTATCCTCGGTGGTCTTGGTAAGAAACATTGAACAAAATTTGGAGAGTTTCTTATGCTGACCATGACGTAATAGCTGGTACACTGATCTACGATCTGTGCTTCTTCACTGGAGCGGAGAGTATTATCAACAGACCGTAAGTCGCTTCCTATACAATCATCTTACTCGATCTAATCTTGTCCATAGAAATGCTGCAGCTCGGCGTGCGCACCAGCGTGCCCGGAATGAGCAGCGCGAAAAGCCCGTCGCGGGCGCAGATGCTGTGTAGATATTGGTCGTGGCTCTCTGTTCCTTTTTGTTGTATACATACTCTGTTGTCGATCTCGCATCCTGTGCCCGTCCTCTCGCGTCTTGCATACTAGGTGTACAGTTGGAATGTCCTCGTCGTTTCTTTGGGTACAGGTAGACCGGTCCACTCTGTATATACGCTACTTTCGTCATCTCGACATGCATCGTTCAGGATATCGTTTGAGCCATCGTAACTATAATACAACGCGTGCAAGATACGGTCTGCCTACGGCTCAGAAATGGCGTCCCAGTGCTGGTTTTAGATAAGAATAAATCAGTAGCTATAGATGAAGCGATGTGATCTTCGCCCAGCACGGCCTGTACAGATCGTACCGCCTGCACCATTTATGGCAACGAAAAGCAAGCCAGCTGTAGCCCCGGCAGACATCCAGATCTAGCGTAGCAAGGACAGTCAGTTTAACTGGAGATAGTAGCCACAGAGCTGAACTTACACATGGTCCACCTATCAGCTTAGCCGAGAAACCCGCATCCTCGAAGCGGTTTACAGCTGTGACCCATGCAACAACTGCCACTGCCAATGCAGCACCAGACGTCAAGAAGGCGAAAAGGGACATAAATGCGAAGAGAGGGAAAGGATACCAGTGATATCCTCTTGTGCAAAGCACGGGCAGCAGTGTGAGCGCAGTCAGCAGCGAAAGAGCGGCCGCTAGGAACAATAGTGTGCTTTGCATTAGTCCACTGTTGCTTATCGAGGAACGTGCACTCACAGATTGGATAAAGAACGAACAGTTTGGTGAGCACTGGTATCAATTCGGGGTCGAAACGATAACCAAACCTTGACCGCGAAGAAGAGTGCCGTGAGATGAGGTATATATCGAAGAACAGAACGTACTGTTTAACCGGGCAGGAGCCGTCCAGGTCGCGACACCAGCCCCATAGACCAAACTTGATACCTCCGTCGACGGACGAGTGGACGAAGTAGAATATTTGGATGAATGGCGCGGAGAATGTCGTCAGAATTCTAAGGAAGGGATTGGGAAGACATGCCTTTATATCAGTCTGATAGATCCTGATACAACACCACTCACAGCAGCACACACGATGCAAGTGTGAGGAGAAAGATAAAAAACGGTGGCGTGAAAACCGGTGCCATCGAGCTCTGGATGCGTCTTTCGAACCATCGAAACGTGAGATTGACGATCTCGATCACGAAGAGATAACTTACGAACTCTGTGAACTGCGTTATCGATAGACGTTACTGCCACCGACACTCGAGCCGATGGCTACATATGCAGGACCAGAGTCGTAGTACACTGGAAAGCGCAGTCTAATCCACTGTCGAAGATTCCCGAGTGTCGCAGACCCTATCCGAACGCTGGCAGGGAAGGAATGGCGTAAGGCAAGAAAAGCAACATCGGCGGCAGCTTGAAGCAGGATGGGATCATCAGTAAACAGTCAAATAGAGCGCCGGACGTGCAAAATAGTGCTCACGCCCGCGGAACGCTCAAGCGTTCCGTATTCTCCGCTTCCCCAGACCTGACAATGCATGACACAGCCATGGAGTAGCTCTAAGAAGAGACAATATCGTGCCTGCAGGGATACAGAACCCGAGCGAACAATGCTGAAGCGACGAAGTTCTCTGTAACAGGTACAAACACTATCAATTGAGATGACTACAGACGCAGCACGAAGAATAAGATACTTGTTTAAAATACTCCGTTAAAAGAATTCCTGCATATTGTAGCCGCAACGAGACACCCCGCATATGGGCTTCATCAGTCAGATGCTATCTCGATACCGCCAGAGCATATCGTTGCATTTCATCGTTAGAGGGTATGCCAGCACATAAGACGAAGAATTTGTCCGATGCATCTGAGAGTTGAATGACCCTTGCGGAATTTCGACCCGGTCTTACATGAGGACTGAGATCGATAGGCGTGTCTTTTAAATCCTGTGTGCGTTTTTAGTCGTATATTCACGATAAGAAGTAAAGTGTTTACCTCGCGTCCCGGATACCAGACCGCCGGGGTTGTAGAATCAGTGCCGAGCTGTACAATTAGCTTACCTGGAGCAGGCCACGTCGTCGGGATGGCTTGAAGTTTTGCCACAATGTCCTCAGGGGTTGCCGTCGGTTCCAGTTCCTCGTTCATCTTGGTTACCGCAGATACGGGTAGGCTGAGTAAGTGAACGTACACTTGCGGTGTACCAGGGCTGTAAGATGTCAACGACGGTAATCGACGAGGGCGCGGCCCAAGTTAAACACGTACCAAAACGTGATGTTACGCTCAGACCACCGCTTGATAGCCGCGGCTGTCTCTTCGCTCACATTGAACGCGATGTCGTAAACATTTGGCCTGCTTTGACCAACAGCGGCGAACCAAAGCCCTGGAACTGGCTCTTCTGGAGGGACCGATGGCGATACAGGATCTGTGGTTAAAAACGGTTGTTCCCGTGCGCGTTCCTCTACAAGCGTTTGATCATGTGGTTGTGCTTGCGGCACAAGAGGAGCAGCGGCGATTTCTGGAGGACGATCAGCTTCAGGGTTACTACTCTGCTCATGCATCTCAGACACTGGCGTAGGGTTTTCGGTGGCCAGCGGCATAGGTTCGTCCTGGGGTTCCACCTCACAGACCATACTACCCTCCGGATCTACTGTTTCATGTGTGTTTTGTACCACAGGCACATCAACTATAATGGGAGAAGATGGCTCAGGCGTCGAGCTGATGCAATTATCGTCTTTTGTAAACTCTGGTATCTGCCGCGCCGTGACAGTTTCCGCAGGCTGTGGATGTGAAGTCGTGCCAGCCGTATCGAGCGAAAGTACAGTCTCCGACTTTTCGTGTTTGGCGGTGGTGGGAGGGAATACTTCAGCTACAGTAGTTTCTTGCACTATATCCATGGCTTCCGGTGACTCGGCCTTTGGTAGCTGCACAACGTCCATTGCTACGCTCTCCAGTTTAGGTAGATTGACAGGTCTAATTTCGAGTACAGGGGTTTCTGACGTCAGCTGTAGCTGCAAGCTGCCGGACTGATCATCACCGTTTGTTCGTGTTACGGCAGGCGATGTATGAGGAGACGGGTGAGTGCTTGAGGAGGTGTCTGTAAGAGGAGTAGGCGGAAGTGGTTGTGTAGCACCTGAAGCCGTTGTATGTTGCACCCCCAGAGGACTCGATTTGTGAGATGTCTGTCGTGACTTGATTTCTGATTCCACGAGATGTAGAAGGTCTTGCGCTTTATATCGCTCCTCGCGGGCAAGCATAGCCCGAGGTGCCTTCGGAGTTCTCTGGGGCTGCGGAGGGCCTGTCACGGACACATCCGTAGGCGTTAGAGGCTTAGAGTCCTTGGAACCAGGGACTTCGTATCGGAAAGCTTTTGATGCTCTACTCGTTTCCGTGTCCGGCGATTCCCTCGCTCTTTTCGTGCTGATCTTCACACCTTCTTCAGACGAGTCAACACTCATGCGGCTCTCAGACAACTCGCTCTCCGCCCTCGCAGCCCTCTGTCTCTGCCTATCCCGCATCTGACCATTGACGTCTTTCGCAAGCCTCACGAATTCGAGACACTGGTCATCCGTAACCATGGACATGATTTTCTTCTTGATCATCTCGATGTCCGCGTCTGGATTGCGTAACCGTGCGTTCTCCGTAATGACAGGAATAAGAAGGCGTTTCGTCTCCTCGAGTATCGAATTATTTGGAGAAGATGAGTTCCTGTCCGTTAGCGTAGACATGGGTCTGGCTTCCGGGCGTGCGTAATCTTGAAAAACCCTGGAAGGAGATGCCGTGCCATTGGATAGACCTTTGGTACTTTCAGGTTGAGTGCGGACACTGTCAGAGGGTATGGATGCGCTCGTTTGTATGCGTTCAGCCGGAAGCTCGACGGACATGGCTAATTCCGTCTTAGGCACCGAAATTCTTTCTGTATTTTCTCTTGTCATACTCGCAACCGATGATGACATGCCCACCGACGACCTGGTGCTCCCACCCTGCCCGCTCTCCGTATCGTCAAGGGGGACACCCCTAGAGTCACTTGCCATCGTCTTCAACATACTAGCGTTGTGAGCCGTCGCTGGCGCCCTATGTTCCTGTTCGTCCGCAACGGCGTCTTTCTGTGCGAGAGTGCGACGTTCCTCGTCACTGTCCACGTCGTGAACATTGGCCAGTAAGTCGTTCACTGAGGCTTCTGAGTTCGAAGAACCCGCGCGTACCGGCTCGCCCTCTTGTATGGCTGATGCAATGAATGCTTCTGCTTGCCCCTGTACGTCATTGGTAAAACAGTCAAATTAAGCTATGGGAAGAAGGTACGCACGAGGTGAGAGCCTGACTGGTGCGAATTCTCGCTACTCCTAGCAAAATAATCTCGTTCTCCGACGGATTCTTTGCGGTCTGTAGGTGAAGTGAGACGTTCGGCTAGACTGAGTCGGTTTGAAGGAGGTACGAGGGTATCATGTGTGTTTCCGCTCTGTACTCGCCGTAGAAGTGAGCTAGGGTCGGGTTCTAAACGGTCGGCGAGCGAGCTTCTAGGCTGTGGCTGTCCATCTGTTTCCCTTTTCCATACGCGATTTGGAAAATAAGCTCGAAATGGTGGGGGCGAGGTGGGTGGACCTATACGAGAAGCAAGACTAGACGAGTCCGAGGAGCGCGACATCCGGGGAAGATTACACGAGTCGTACAAGATAGTTCACGCGATATGTTCGAAAACGAGAAAGCGAGTGATAGCAGGTCAGGATAAAAAGATGGAAGATGAAAGGAAGATTAAATTGTCACTGGCAGCGACGGTCATGGTAGGGGCTGAAATGCAGTTGAATAAGCGCTGGGCCACATCTGGCTTCAGATTTTTGAGTTGACCTAGGAATTAACGGTACTGAGCACCCAAGCTTCAGGATGTCTGCGATAACGGTAAAGCTATTCTATTATGCTATAGATCATGGGAATACGTTGTGATTGACGTGTAGGGTATCTTAGTCCTGTCGATAATGTGCAGATAGTATACGAGATCCAAGTATTACGACTCCGGTACCAGAAATCCGACCAAACATTCATCTAGCATGTAGTCGACGTTCACCCAGCCGTGCGTTAAAGCTAAAGAACGTAGGACATGAGTGGGTCGGTTAACAAGGCCTGTGTTTAGCGTGCTCACAAAAAAGTTTTGTACCGTCCCTTCCGGCGACACGCATTAGCTCTTTCTCACCGCCAGGATGATAGGCTAGATATGGTGTGATATTGTAGACTTTTCCATGAAAGGCTGACCAGGCGTCTTCGCGCTTGTTATGCTGTTTAAGCATCGAAGGTGTTACACGGGTAAGTGTATCAACGCCCTGCATCAAGTGTCAGACAAATGGAAGACAGACAGATAAGATAACAGCGCGCACTCTGAGATCGGTTCCCGACTTCTTCAAATTTGCCCAATCTAACGGGCCGTGACCTGGAGCTAAAGCTACCTTACGGGACACTTTGGGTGGTGGCTTGGTGGTAGTAGGCGGCAGGGCGAGTAAACCTCCAGATGAAGGTACTCCGAGCAAGTTTGCACTGCCTGAAGAGGGTGGCGAAGGACCGGGACGTCTAGCAGAAGCAAGAGCGGGAGGTGGAGGTGGGGGCATGCGTTCGGAATCAGTAAGGATCCGAGGCACCGAGGCAGTACTTGCAGACGAAGGCAAACGCTGGACACTGTTGATGCTGGGAAATGCAGGAGGTGCATCGTCTTGCTCAGGTGAGTCCCCGCGTATCGTTTCTGTATCATCGTTGTCCTCCTCGTCGTCTGTCATGAATGCACCGGGAAGTGATCCTCCGACAGTTGATCTGACGACCGTGACATTGGACTGATTCAGGGGCTGTAGAGGTGAGAGCCAGCTTCTTAAATACGAAGTCATGATAGTTGAAGGTGGTGGTGGAAGCGGGGTGAGAGTCAGAGAGAAAGAGGTCGCTGCGCCGCCCCGGTCACCGCTTGATTGCAGAGCAAGGGCGCTCGATATTCGGATCAAGCCGAACAGATCCGAGCGCCAGATGTGGCGCCGCCCAAAGACACTGCGCTGATACCACCAGCTTAGGCTCGTAAACCAGCCTGAATGATGTGTAGCACAAGGTCGTCGTCCCTCCGACGCTACACTATATTCAGGCTGGACTTCATCTGGGGGGGTCACAGTGGAGGTCCCCCGGAGTTTGAAATATAAGCGCCAATAAACGCGCTTGACCAGCGAAAGGCAGCCATGCGTGCTGACGGGGGTCTCTTTGAGCATAGTAAAAGACTTCATCATAAAAGGAGGTAGAATGAATATCTCAGCCGGAGTAGACAGTCTGAACGCCTTTTCAAAGGAAAGAAACATATATCTTTACGGTA